>JAFEMH010005259.1:0-170726 GCA_022495995.1 Adenophora triphylla var. japonica
CATCCAAACATTCATACAAACTTGATAATTCAAAAACCATTACACATATACTATCCCATACGTAACCTCTATCTTCTTGCATCGTTATCCTGATCATAGAGTTCATTCGATGCTGCTTCTCCTCTCTCGGTATTGGAGGATCTTTAACTAATTTGGATCACAGTGTTCCCTCCAAGTGCTCAATGGTGGTGGTATCAGGATAATGATTTGCTTGGACATGTGTCCACTGCAAAAGTGCATGAGTCAAATACAACGAATTTAAGTAAGACAATTAAATATAACTAATATAAATGAGACGGTTAAGGATAACGAATTTAAATAATATTGTTAAATTTAACGAATTAAAGTATCAGAAAACACAGACACACTAAGTGCATCACCTATACGGCTAAGAAAAGACGCCGGACATCCTTTAATAAGTACCTAGTGCAGGATCGGAATCGGGTGTGTCGGCCCGATCTAACTGGGAATCCTACGTCGAGCACATTTATCCGCGCTAGAATCGATCGAATATCGTGCAATGCACCTACTCCGGTGATTACCTGTAAATTGAAGATGAAATAACACATTTTAGTACAAGAGATGAATGTAGATAGTTCATATAGTCTTGAAATTGATAATATATAACAACATACCTCGGGATATGAAAGACGTCATGTAACGTAATCGTCATCTCCCCACGCCACATGTGGAGACGAGTTAGTCTCGGGAGACCACCGTTCCAAAAATGCCGATTAGCAGGCGCATGGTTAGGCCTACTGAATGGTGGCATCGTAGCAGGCTCTTGGATACCCGATGCATGACAACAAGGGTCAGCCGAGGCTCTATCGCAGCCTCCGAGCTCATCACGCTTGAACTTGTTTATTGCCAATCAAAAATATAATCAATACTCGAGAAATCGAGGAAAAGCATGGGATGATAATTAATGGAATATTTAGAGTGTGTGCCAAATAACTTCAAGAAATTTAATAGTTTCCACATTAATGATTATCTTTACTTGTGCGGATACAAATAGCGGTCTCGTATGGAGAGAGTCACCACTGCTTGACTCACTAGTGGCGTCCCTCCCAAATCTCCCGGGCTCTGTGATCACCAAAACCCGTATATAAGTCCAAAACAACCTCGGCTGCCACCCGGGTCACTCACAGAATCTCGCCATGATGGTGTCCTCCTCCTTACCCCGCATCCTGTCTCCTCTCTCCAGGTCCCACGCCCTCTCAGCCCACCGTCTGACCCCCCGCCTCACTCCCGGCCTCAATGGTCTCAACATGTCTATCTCGCTCCCCTCCCTCCTCTCCTCCTCCTGCCTCCCCCACATCCTCCCTACCTCACTATCCACACCCTCCTCCTCCATCCCTCCTCCTCCTGACCGCCGTCATCGGATGCTACCGCCTCCTCCCTCCCCTCTCCCTCTTGCTCCTCCTCCTCATCCTGTGGCTTTCTTGTTATTCTTAGACTTGCTCCCGCTTTTCTTTTCTCTCCGGATGCTTTTCAGCCTTCCTACTTTCTATTGGACGCGATCATACAGCTCACCCGCCTCACAAAAAACAAATAAGAGACAATAAATTAGCTATTTAGCATCCCCACGCAAATATGAACAATGTAAGGAGAAAAAGAGTGAGACCTTTGCTGGAAATCTCGTATGAACTCACACGGAGACACATCTCGTGTGAACTTCATTAATTTGAGACTGCATCTCGTATGGAACTCACACGAGACACATCTCGTGTGAGTTTATACGAGATGAGTCTCGAGAACTGAGTTCACACGAGATGTGTCTCATGTGAGTTCCTACGAGATGCTCTTGTCGCCTCTGATAAACCCAGTTCATACAATAGGTTAAAATTAGGTTTAAATTACCTTTCTTCTACGAGCATACTCAGTGCTAGAAGAAGCTCCGACTGGCGAATGGCGATGGCGGTAGCGCGCGAGCGCCCGGCTTCCGGCGGTGACGCCTTCGAAATTTTCTACTCTAGCCGGAATTTTCGATTGTCGTAGATCGTCAATCATGGTCGTGAAGAGAGAGACCGTGAAGAGGGAAAAATTCGCCAATCGTCGTAAGAGAGAGACCGTAAAGAGGGAAAATTGAATGAGTGAATAAAAAAAATTAGGTATAAAAAGGCTATTTTGGTAATTTACTTACTTTCCTGGAAATTTCGTTCCCTGTATTTAGTATTTGCCCTCTAAAAATAGATTGTACATAAAAAGGTGAAACCCTCGTTGCCCATCTCTCTTCTTTCCAGGCCCGGCCCTGAGGCAAGGAATGTGAGGCTCTAGCCTAGGGCCACCAAGAATACTAGTATAATTAGGGCCATGAAATGTCATAAATCAGTACCTCTCCCAGTGGTTAAGGGTCTCCTCTAAGCTGCCAGGCCATCAGGGATCAAACCATGATATCCTAACTTTTGATATTTTTACCCAATTCTTTTTATTTGGGCTTTGTAATGAAGGACTACCTAAAAACTTGGCCTAGGGCCTCATTTGCAACAGGAACGGCCTGCTTCTTTCTTCTTTGTTTTTTTCTTTCTATCTATCCTTTCGTACTCTGCCTCCCCCGGACAAGGATGATGAAAATAGTAAGGAAATAAATCTATGATATAGTATTTTAAAGTTGGTGAAAAGGCCACCAATTGTGTCACGTCGTGTGTTATATAAATTCTTTGAATTCACATGCTTCAATTGGGATGATCTTGCAAAATCTTGCGACACTTCGAGTTCTACGTATTATACCTTTAATCGATAAGTATATGTATGCAAAGGGATAACTATTATAAAGTAATATTACATATCAGAGAAATGGAGATGTATACATTAGACTACTATATACTATGAATAGTTATTTGGTTATTTAATTGAATAAATTATTTGGTCATTTAATAAAGTACATGTATGTATTATTAACTTAGATTTAGTATGTTTAGATATATAGTATATGTACATATTAAATGGAAGTAAAAATTTAGATATGCAAATGTATGAATATAAATAGAATAGTTAAAGTCAAAGATAAATTCAAATCTACTAAAGTACATGTATCTTGCATTATTCACTTAGATTTAGTTCACTTGGATATAATATACTTACATATAGTACATGTACGAAAGTTAACTTAGATATGAAAATGTATTAATATAAATAGAATAGTTAAAATCAAAGATATATTCAAATTTAATAGGTATGTAAAAGAGTTGATCAGAAAATATGAAATGTATAGTCACAATAAATTTACACAAATAATAATCGCATTCAATGAAATAAAATGTAATAGTCCTAATGTTATGATGTTATAACTTTATACTAAATATAGGAGTATGACATTATTAGATGAATATTTTTTCTTCTTATTATTATTACAACAAGTATCCAATTATATTTAGTCTATATTATAAGAAAATATTTAGGTAGTGGCGGTGTAAACAGAAATGAAGCAACATGAAATTCCAAAAAAACAATTTTTATTATACAATAGTAATTTAGAGTGTGAAGATGAAACATACTGTTTTAATTTTGAATTAATGTACATTGAACATTGAATATTTCAAGATTAGGCAAATATGTTATATAATAAGCAAATGACAAATAAAATATAGTTGATACATATTTTCATATAACTTTCTCTATTGCTTTTCATCATGGTGTGAGGTCAATTTTTTTTTCAATCAACTTCAAAATGGGCAATACGATAAAAGAATAATTATTCTGAGTAGTCGCATGTGGAATTCATACAATACGAAGAAAACATGAGATCTCGTTAGTTTTTATTTTATTGCCAACGATGAAAAGATAATTTCTCTTAGAACCTTGATTGATTTCTTCCAATTATTTTTCTAAAACTCATATCTATATAATAATTTTGTTGTAGGGAGATTCAATTCATTGTTGCATACGTAGTCGGTACATACGCGATTTCAATGGTATTATTAACGAGGGAGGTTGTTACACTATGAAAAATTCTAACGTCGATTTATCCAAGCCGTTTTACCGTGTGATACAACGTAATTTGTTCGTTCTATTTGATGCTTCGACACACATAGAGGAAATAATTGAGAATATACCAAATATTTCTCAATATACATTTAGAATCATCCCATTTAACAAGGTTGAAAGCACGAGTGAAAATAGAAAGAATTTATGCGGTAAGCCTTATATAATATATATGCTTCTTTTTACTAACTTATTGTTATTTTTTTATTAATTTACGACATTATTAACTATTATATAAATTGTACAAAATGTATCTATCATTGTGAATGTCATAGGCATCTCCGAAGTTGGTCAACAAATGTACAATTAACAACCTTTACCAATACAATTCCTCGATCTTATAGACAACTATGATAGAATTCCAAAAATGAGTTGTATTATTTTTTAATAATTGACAAAATATATAATATAATAGTTTATTGTAGTCAAAGAAAGTTGCGCATGACTGTATGAGGCAGATTTGGTTAATATGACTAGAGATATTGGCAAAAGTGTACAACGAGTATGAATTATTACTTCTATAATTGTCAAAATTGATCTGAATGGTATATCACATTTTGACTTTACCTAGATTATTATATTAATTGCTTTTTATCTCCTTACTATTTCTTATTTAATAATTTATTAATTTATAGAGAGTTTAGCTCTATCAACTAGCAGTGTTAGTCGTTTTAATAACAATGAATCAATTGAGGAAATACAAATATATATGACCAGGTTATATATATATATATATATATATATATATTGAAATACATTTGTGCAATAAGTAAGATACTAATATTTAAATATTATAGGTTGCATTCAGGAGCAATATTCAAGATACTTTGACAAGTATTCTCATGCATAATACTTTTATTTTCAAAGAAGTTTATGAGAAAAACAAGAGAATGATAAAACATGTGCAACAAGCATTGGATGAAGGAGAGTCAATGGTAAATAGTATTAAATTAAAAAAAATCGAAGATTAATTTGAACAGTATAAACCGAGATACGAATATGGGTTTGCTCCAGCTGGGCCTAATTGAATTGGGCCATGAATATTATCTAAATAACCAAGTATCAGGGCCGAGTAGGGTCTTCCTCATATGACAAGGAGCGTTTATCTCAGCCTTATAACAACATGTTTGGACCGGTATGCAGCAAGAGACGAGGAAACTAAAGTTCTTACCTCGGCATTCTCCACCATGGCGAGGAAACTAAATCATTTACCTCGGCATATCTCCGTGTCGGCCATTCACCAAATGACGAGGAAGCAGAATCATTCTCCTCGGCCTATTTGCCAAAGGCCGAGGAAAAACATTTGCCTTCCTCGGCGTTCCGGCTAGCAATTTACAATCCTTATTCAACAAGGATTATACAGCCATGATCCAATCAGGATTATACTTATCAACATCAATTCAAGTCAAACAATGACTCCTTAACAGATATAATTCTATGAGAATTATATCTTATCTCTTTACAAGTTCATTCCAACATGGATTCTATCTATTCCTATAAATACAAGCCCTATGGCTCATTATTCGGTACGTTACTTTTTACATTGGAGAAACTCTGTCAATTTGATTTCTCTAATATCAACCGTGAACTTACTCTCACGCCGGAGGGCCTTTAGCCGGATCCGCCCCGGCTTAGTTTACGTGTTTTCTCTTATTTTCAGGCCTTGCAATCGCCGGAGCATTCAACGCTTGGATTTGGGCTGAATTGACGATTTTGGCATCATCAATTGGTTCCATTGCCGGGAAATCGATTCAAACACCCATTGTTTGGCCTGGAAAACGCTCGCTTAAAGCCAATTTTCTTGCCGAATTTGTTCTTTCTTGGAACGGAATTTTTGGATCGGTAAAACTCTGTTCTTGAAGCCACCGGAATCATCAAGTTCAGCCGGAATTTGCCCAGATTCCGTCAAAGGCGTTTTTAACGTTCAGTTTGATCCCAATTTTGGCTTGAGTTCTTTGCGTTAGAAAAAATCACAATTGGCCGTTTGTTTTTGGTTAAAATTTGCCCTAATTTTAGCCATAAATTCGGTTCCGGTGAAATCGTGATTTTTGGAAAATTTTGCACTTTATAATCTGTTTGTGATTCATAATGGACGGACAATTCACAAGTGTTACAACTGAGGATCCCACCCAAGTAAATGGAGGAAACACCGGAACCGAGGAGCCACTGCCTCCTCCTCCTCCTCTACCTCAGACTGATGCCATTCCTCCCCTTGCCATGACTCTTCGTTCCATGGGTCAGGCAAATGCCGAGGGAGAGGGCAATGACCTTCCTCGTCCTACTCGTGCTCGTGGGAAGCAAGCGGGAAGAAAGAAAACAAGAATGCCGGCGCCGGTCAAGCGGGAGGATCTCAACCCGTTGGACCGGCGCTCTTTGTTACACAAACAAATGGAGACTTTGCAAAGGATGTATGAAACACAAGTTGCTCTTTTGCAAATGGACCCCGGATCATTCCATGGCTCCATTCATTGTGCCATCGATGGGCCCACCTTTGAGAAAGGCAGGGGAGAGCATCGAGGCTCCTCCCACGAAGGCTGGCCGAACTACTAATGCCGGCCCAGGGGATTCTCCTCGTCCTCGGCATACCGGTAAGCGAAGGATCACAGTGGTCGACGAGAAGCCAATTAACTCCTAGGGAAGAGGAAGTGAACTCCCGGGGACCTAAGGACAAGACTCGGCTTGAATAGGCGCCTATCCCACCTGCTCGTCTTGTCATGACACCTAGGCGTCCCACGTCTCCTCGAGCTCGTCGACCCATTCTCCTCGTCCTCGTCGTTCAAATTCTCATCGTCCTCGTCGACCAGGACTCTCCTCGTCCTCGGCATCGAGAGTTTGTTAGGCCGAGGACCCGGAGCCCTATAGGATGATACTTGGGAGGCCAAGACTTGGCACCCACATGATAAAGAACCATCGTGAGGGGCCACCGACAACGATAGCGGACAAGGACCGATCGATCGAAGCTCCCAACGAAGCACTCGCTCGAGCGGTGAGAAGGGAAATAGAAACAAAGCAATAGGGTTTGTTGAAGCAAAGGCCTGGATGATATGGAGATGGGAAAGAAACATAATGACGACGATTATGATTGGGCCACCCGTCCGTTTTCCTTGAGGATAAGCTGCGCACCTCCCCATCCTAACCTCGAAGCTCCCAAATTTCGAGAAATATAACGGAACCACGCGCCAAGGACCATGTGCAAAGTTTCGAACAAACCATGAATCTCCTCACCACTTGCGGATGACTTGCTCTGCAAAGCTTTCATGAGCACCTTCTCAGGAACAGCTTTGACTGGTTCCGTGAGCTCAAGAAAGGTTGCATCGATTGCTTTGGAGGGGCATGAGGAGAATGTTCTTAGATCATTTTGCAACGAGTTTGGGAAGAGGAAGATGAGATTAACCGACTTGGCCAACATTGAGCAAGGGAAGGGAGAGACCACCCTCGGCTATTACAATAGGTTAGAAAAATGGCGGACCAAGTTGAAGAAAGCCTTACCTGATAGGGAGGTCATAGTTTGTTTCAACTCTGGGTTAAAATCGGGCCCCCTCATTTATGAACTCTCGGCCGGGGAACCTAATTCCAAGGCCGAATTGTACAAGGTGGCTTATGCCATTTCCATGGTGAAGACAAGACAAAGAAAAGGGGAGGGCGACAAGGACGGAACTGGAAAGCAACTAACCCCAGACAGGAATGCGCAGGGAACGGCGAGGGTTCCCGAAAGGAAAGAATAGAACGAGAAGCACCGAGAAGGCTGGAGTTCACCCCTCTTACAAAGCCCATCTACGAAATCATGCGGCTAGTAAACCTTCCTCCCACCTCGTCCATTGGCCCGATCACCCAAAATATCCCCGCAACAAGAACAAATACTTGTGATTTTCACAAGGACAACGGGCACACCACCGATGGTTCTTTGGGCCCTTAAGAAGATAATCCAACAATGGGTTGACGAGGGAAAGTTAGACCGTTATGTCATGAAGAAAGATGGCAAGCGAAAGCGGAAGCAAGAGGAGAGTGAAGATGACTCCAAGAGTGAGGATGAAGATCGAAGGCCTCCTAGGGCTAAATTACATGTGATCCGTGAAGAGGTGACCTCCACCGAAAGCTAAGGGACCGGATCCACGAGCTAAGCAAAGTATACCATGTCCACTGCTTGGATCCATAAAGCGGAAGAAGTCATTAGTTTTTCTCCGAATGAGTTGGCGGGAAGTCGAGCGGCTCGTGAGCGGCCCTTGGTCATCAAGGGTCGAATTGACAATGTTGAATCCGAAAGACTTCTTGTTGACACGGGGGCCTCCGTGACATCCTATACTATTCGGCCTTCCAACAAATGGGGTTGAAAGACCTTTGTCTTAGAACCATATCATGGAAGGCTTGAAGGATTCACCAACCATAAGGTTGGAGCAAAGGAACCGTAGAACTAGAACTCGAGGTCGGCGATCATCCCTTCCGAGCCAGAAGCTCTGTCACTTTTATAGTCATGGACTTGACTAGTGACTATCATGCGATTATAGGCATTCCAAGTCAAGCCAAACTTGGGATGGTGGCCTCCCTTCCTCACCCAGCGAGTTAAATTTCCCACTCGTGCGGCATTGGATGCGTGAGGGCAACCCCCAAAGATTTCTTGGAACATGTTGTCAAGAGCCGGAAAAAGTCAAAAAGCGTGGAGATAGATACGCCGAGGAGAACATCAAGATCTCCAAATCACGGAAGACCACCGAAACTAGCTCTAGAATGAGCTATATCCGTGAAGTATGGGAAAGTGAGGAAGAAGAACCTATGGTCCTAGAAATTGTGGATGACCAAGGCGTAACTCTACCCACACCGGAAGAAGAGCCTATGGTCCTAGAAAGCTGCGGATGACCAAGGCATAGTTCTACCCGTCTCCAGGAAGACCCCATTCTCGTCGATGACCGGAACTCGGGGGCCAACCATGACTCGGGGAAGAACGATCTTCCGAGACATTGATAAACTTATGGAGGAAGAAGGCCTCAATGTAAACGACAATGAAGGGAGGAGAATCGAGAGATCATCATCGAATCCCTGGAATTTCGAGACAAACCGAAATGAAGCCTGTAGATGATCTAGAAGAGGTAGTCATTAATCGACTATCTGAACAAAAAATCAAGCTAGGAGGCCGGCTATCACGGGAAGAGAAAGAAAGAATCATATCCCTCTTGAAAAACAGTCTCGACGTCTTTGCTTGGAGAGTCGAAGACATGAGGGGGATCAATGAAGAAGTAGCCCTCCACCGCTTAGAAGTTGATCCTTTAGCGAAGACCATCTCCCGGACGAGGAGAAATTTTGCAAGGGACAAGGAGGAAGCTATAAAAGAAGAGGTGCGAAGTTACTCGGCGCCGAAATAATTCGCGAAGTCAAATACCCGTTTGGTTGGCTAATGTCGTTATGGTGAAGAAGCAAAATGGGAAATGGCGTATGTGCATAGAGCTTTCTTGATCTAAACAAAGCTTTGCCCCAAGGACGGACTATCCTCTCCCCCGAGAATCGACAAGTTGGTTGACTCCATTTACGGACACCAAACTCTCGGCTTCTTAGATGCCTACTCGAGGCTATCATCGAGATAAAAATGGCGAAAAGAGGACATCGAGAAGGCGCCTTCCAAACACTGTGGGGAATTTACGCTACATAATGATGCCTTTTGGGCTCAAGAATGCTTTGGTGCCACTTACCAACGGATGGTAAATCAAGTTTTTGCAAGTCGAGATAGGTAGAAACATGGAAGCTTATATTGATGACATGGTCATAAAGACCAAGGAAGCGGCCACGTTCTGACCTAGAAGAGACCATTCACAACCTCAGAAGCAAACAACATGAAGGCCGAATCCAAGCAAGTGCGTGTTCGGAGTTCTTGCGAGGAAATTCCTAGGCTTCATGGTTTCCCAAAGGGGATTGAAGCAAACCCGAGAGAAAATCAAGGCGCTCGTTGACATGAAGGAACCTACCAACATCAAGGAGGTCCAAAGACTTAATGGAAGAATTGCGGCCCTTGGAAGATTCATCGCCAAATCCGCCGAAAAGTCATTGCCTTTCTTCAAGGTATTGAAGGGTACCAAGAGCTTCTCTGGACTCCTGAATGCTCGGAAGCATTCCTCCGGTTGAAGGAGTACTTGGGTTCCCCTCCCTTGCTTAGCGATCACCGACTACCGGTGAGATGCTATACGTCTTCCTATGCCCCTGATCATGCTTGTCGCGATTGTCTTAGTTCGAAAGGATGAAGGAATTCGAAGGCCGTCTACTATGTCTCTAAGGCCTTGTCCGATGTAGAAAGCGAGATATTTCAATGTGGAGAAGATAGCATACGCACTAGTCATTGCTTCAAGGAAGGCTGCGTGCATATTTTTACGCACATCCTATCACCGTCTACACCAACGAACCATTGAAGAAAATCCTTCACAAGTTGGACGGCTCGGGACGTCTCCTTAATTGGTCAATCGCTCTAACGGAGTTTGATATCACTTACCAACCAAGGAAGACCCTCTTAGCACGACCTTTGGTTGACTTCATGAGTCGAGGCGCCTTTATGGGTGAGCATCTCCCCACCTCCGGAAGCAAAACAGCGCGGGAGGAAAAGACTCTCCCATTGAACTCCCATCCAATTGTTGGATCACGTATACGGACGGATCGGCTACCAAGGAAAGAAGCGGAGGCGGAGTTGTACTAGCAAGCCCGGAAAGGAGAATATACTATACAAGATGCCATCCGCTTCAAGTTTCACTGCCTCTAACAACCAAGCCGAATACGAGGCTCTCATATTTGGCATTGAGTTGGCCTCCTTCTATGGAGCAACTAAGGTGGGCTTGCTACGTGACTCCCGGCTTGTTGTCAAACAAGTAAAGGGAGAATATAACACTCAAGATGTCACCCTTGCCAAGTATAGAGACCTGGTCCTAGATATGACGAAGAAAATGGAATTTTTCGAGCTCGAGCGGGAATAGGAAGGGAAGACAACCAAGTCGCAGACGTTCTCTCCAAACTAGCCACCATGGACGTGTCTCCTTCGGAGACCAACCCATATGTAGTTTATGCCGAGGAACTGCGTATGAAAGATTACAAGTCATGCTTACGGACGAGGAAGAGAGATCTTTGGATCGATGACTACATCGAATACATTGAGAAGGAGAAACTCCCGAGATGATGCTCGAGCCAAGCTTATCGAAGAGGTCTCCAAGATTCGTGGTGATGAACGGAGTCCTCTACCGAAGATCTTTCACGAAGCCCCTGCTAAGGTGTGTCTATCCCAAGGAAAGCGAGAACCTCTGGCGAGAAGTACATGAAGGTGTTTGCGGCGGACACCGGGGGCAGAACCTTAGGCGACAAAATCATATCGCTAGGTTACTGCGGCCAAACCTAAGGGAAGACGCGCACGCCTATGTTCGAAAATGTGACAAATGCCAAAGGTTCTCGACATTCCAAGACTACCTGCGGTCGAGCAAACACTCGTAATACCTACGTGGCCATTTGATATGTGGGGGATCGACCTCATTGGACCCTTCCCACCCGCCCGTGGTAATTGCAAGTACGTGATAGTAGTTTGTTGATTACTTCTCCAAGTGGATAGAAGCCAAGGCATTGGCCAAGATAACGGAAGAGAACGCGATCAACTTTGTCCATGACAACATCTCGGGTGCGGATTTGGCCTTCCACATACAATTGTTTCGACCATGGACTCCAATTCTCCACGGCATTTACAACGGGGTGGGGAGAGTCAAAGTACGCCATGTAAAATCTTCGGTTAGCGAGACCCCAAGGCAACGGTCAGCGAAGCTGCTAACAAGCGGGTCCTAACCGCCCTCACCAAGAATCTTGAAGGTCGCGAGGGTAGATGGTTGGACGAACTTCCCCTAGCTTTATGGGGCATTCGCACAACCACCCGGGGGCCAACCGGGAAACCCCATTCGCACTAACCTTCGGTTACGAGGCTATGGCACCCGGCGAGAGATGGCCATCCCTACAGGAAGGAACTCCCATTATGACGAGCAAGTCAACAAGGTCAATAGGCTCCTAGACCTGGACCTGATAGATGAAAAACGACTAGCTGCGCAGATGAGGATGGTGAATTACAAGCAAAGGACCAAGGCATATCACGACAAGAGAGTCATCAAAAGAGTATTCCAAGTTGGCGATTGGGTACTTAGAAAGATCGAAGCCACTGGTCGGAAGGCAGAACAGAACAAGCTCTCCCCAAATTGGGAAGGTCCCTATATCATCACTCAAGTCATCCGAGAAGGGACCTACAGATTGAGGACTAAGGAGGGGAAGGATCTCAAGCATCCGTGGCATTCCGACAACCTTAGAAAATATTATCACTAGTCTAGTTCATTTTGCAATTTGCAATAGATTAGCTCTTTATTTTCTGTCTTTTATTTTCGGTCTTTTGTTTTCTTTTTGTCTTTTTAGTTGATAGGATTGCAGTTCTATGTAATCGCATTTCAGTTCTCTGAGCGGTTTCTTCCAACATGTAAAGCAACTATCAACTCTTCACCCCGGCTTACCGGAAGATGAGGACATTACTTCCGACTCTCCGATACACAACAGCCAAGACCAAGGATCCCCCTTGGCCTGATGGCTTACCAACAGCCAAGACCAAGGATCCTCCTTGGCCTGATGGCTTAACAACAGCCAAGACCAAGGGCCCTCCTTGGCACGATGGCCTGACAGAGACCAAGGGTCTCCTCCACGATGGCTTACACAACTGCCAAGACCAAGGATCTTCCTTGGCCTGATGGCTTAACACCTGCCAAGACCAAGGGACCACCTTGGCCTGATGGCTTACAACACATCCTGTCAAGGGTCCACCTTGACTCAGGATACCAAGACCAAGGAACCTCCTTGGCACGATGGCTTACAACACTTCCGGTCGAGGTCCACCTTGACTTAGGAGACTAACGGCCCAAGGCCGAGGACTTTCCTCGGCCTAATGGCTTGACAAACCTCCTACCATGAGTCTACTCTGATTCAGGATTACAACACTTTACAGCCAAGGAGACCCTCCTCGGCCTAAATAACTAAAGAGCATAGTTAAAGCCGAGGAGTATTTCCTCGGTCTAACCACTTTGCCCAACATCTGGGAGCAAGGAACCTTCCTTGGATCCTGACTTCTTAAGTCTAGTGCCTCGGCCTAGCATACAAAAATATGAGCAATGGAAATAACACGAATCATAACAAGGATTTTCATTGATATTCAAAAAAATTACAAAAGCCCTACCATCTATTACAAAAAACAAAGGAAAAAAGCTATCCTAAGATTGGTGCACGTCATCAAAAGGCTTGTCCAGCCAGTCTTCAGTGATAGTGCCGGGGGGAGGAAGGACCGTTTGTTCAGTGGAGGCATTATTTTCCTCGGTCCCTCCTTCCACCTCGTTTTCTATGTCCTCGGGCTCTTCGGCGTCTTGGATCGCCTCCACCAGGTCTTTAATATTGCCGGGGACAACAGAGGCCGGCCTCCACTCTTCCCTGCAAGCATGAGCATCCTTGGCAGCCATCAGCTCCAAGTTGCTTTCAGAATAGGGGACCAAGTGGTGGAGAGCCCTGACTTCCTCGGCATATTGATCCCTGCAAATTAGCTGGGCAATCTTATTAATGTCTAGACCGGTGGAAGGATCGGCCAAAATGCTCCGGGCCAAATGGAGATAGCCATCTTCAAACATGGTGGCCGTTTGCTCGTCCACGGCCTCTCTGAAGGCCGAGCTGGCCATCATCAGTTCCTTGAAAGCCGAGCTCTCCTTGAACCGAGCTACGGCCTCTTCCTCCCTAGCTGGGAGGGTAGCTTCCAATCCCCGGCATTTGGCCTCAGCTTCATCGGCCTTGGTCTGAAGCTCGGCCTTATCAGCCTTTGCCTGGGCAAGCTCTTCATTTTTAAGCCGGAGATGTTCCTCGGCCTTTGCCTTTTCTTCCTCGGCCCTTTTTACCTCGGCCTCAACCTTGGCCTTGGCCGCAGCAAGCTCAGCATCCTTGGCCTCTAAAAGCTTAGCCAAGGAAGACTTGTCTTTTTCGCTCTTTGCTTGAGCTGCCTTAGCCTCATTCAGACGCCTTGTCTTCTTCTTGGCTAGAACATTCTCGTACGCCGTGACAGAAGCCAACTGAAAGATAAATCATTATTAGAAAGGCAAAACCAATATCAAAGACAATAACCCATAAAGGGATTAACATTTACCTCGGCGATCAAGAGTCCCTTATGGCAGAGTAAGGTGTCCTCGTTGGGAGCCTCTTTACAGAATGCCTCGTAGGCATCCTCGTCCATAGCCCTTTGAATAGGAGCTCGGCCCAATCTCACTAAGGGTCCCTCCCTTGCCAACAGGGGGAGTCCCCTAAGACGGGGAATGCCGAGGGACATACTCTTGGCCAGCTCGTCGGCCTCCTCAACAATCTTGATGGATTGAACAGTTAAGGGAGGGGGAGCATCAACATTGGGGGCTACACTGACGCTTGCCCGTTTAGCCGCCGGCTCCTCGGCGCTAACAGTTGGAGTCCTTTTGGAGCCTGATCTCCTTTGGACGAGGCTAGCTTCCTCGGTCGCTTCTTCCTCGGCATCAACATGGAGGCTATGCCCCTCTGCAGTTGATGGATTGGTTTGATTGTCAGCCGTCGGTTCCTCGGCATTCACTTCCCCGTGTAATTTAAGGGGAAGGGGTTGGTCATTTTGAACATTGAGGATGAGGTTACGAGCATTGGCATCCTCCCTCCTTTCTACCAAGGCAGCCTTCTTGCTCAGCTTCCTCTTCCTCTTCACTAGCTCTTGGGGACTAAGTCTCTCCATGGCTAAAGTTTCTTCTTCCTCGGCTGTTAGATCTGCAAGGACGAGGAAAGAGTTAAATATGGGCAGAGGTAACAAGCATTTGAAAAGTACAAGTAAAAAAGAAACATTTACGTCCAACTATGTCGATGGCTTTCAAACATTGATCCCGGGGACGCTCTGTCTTGCACGTAATGCAATCCTCGTGGAAAACTAAACCGGGGTGAATGGTCCAGTCATTGAAGCGTCTCCCCCTCTTTACGTTGACAAGAGGAGATACCCCATCCTTCTTCCCCGGCATTAAACCCGCTTGAATGTAATAATGGTCCGAGGACTCAATCACTGACCAATCGAGGACTCCCACCTCGGCAAATTCTTCTAGGCGTTTAATCAAGTCCTTGGTCCATTCATATTGTTGGACGGGGAACGAAGAAGTTGGACCTTTACAAGGGGACTGGAACTCCCATCCTTGGCGGCTCTCCACCCTAATAACGTGGTTATCCCAACCAGCAACTTTGCTAGACATTGGGAGGAGCAACTTTGGTTTCTTAGACGCACTCTTAATGACGAGGAGCCAGCTCTCCTTGACAAATTGGACATGGTAGAAATGCCTAAAGGCTCCCATGGTTGGCTCATACCCTAAGCTACGGCAAAGGATGATGAAGCTGACAAGAACCCGGGTACCGTTGGCTCCTAGCATGGCCGGCACCGCCCTCACGTCGTCTAGAAATTCGCAGATGAAAGGATCCAGTGGAAGACGAAGTCCTTGTTGGAATTGTTTGAAGTAGAAGTGGACAAAGTCTTGGTTATAATAAAAGTTATCCTCTTCCTTCTTTGTCTTCAGCTCCATGAAGCCCATATAAGTTAGCCTGTACTCAGCTTTGTCTACCCCGTACTTGGAGTATAGCTTTTCCAGCATGGGATCCCCGGCTCTTGGGGTCCTCTCTTGCCTTGGTCCTAATCCTTGGCCTCCTCGTCCTCGGCCTCCTCTTCTTCGGGCCAAACGGCCATCAGTTTGTGCTTCATCCATGAAAGCATCAACTATCTGAGTAGACGAGGAGGGTTCTCCTTCTCTTCCCGTCATATCTGCATAAAGACGAGGAGACAAAATTAGTGACCTCGTCCATGAGTGATTTAGGACGGGGAAGGAAGATTCCCCTCCTCGTCATTTAATAAGGCCGAGGAGGGAGCCGTACCTCTCAGGCGCTCACGCATTTCGCGATCAGAGGCCGGGTAGAACAGATCGATGTGCTCCATCATCTCAGCCCTATCCTCAAAAACTATAATGTTGGGTGAACCGGACTCAATCCTATCTATTCTTGTGGAGTCGGGGTATTGGAGGAATAGACGAGTTCGACCATAACCTCTTAGCTGCTTGCTTACATCATCCGAGTGAGCATCAACCATGGACCTCTCTCTCTACGATAGACCCTCAAATTTCCAGTATGATATCCATAACGGAATCGGGAGAATGGTCCCAAGATCGAGCCATTTTTAAGGGAATCAAAAATAAAAGGGGAGTTCATTCAATATTCAAGAAAGTCCATATAAAATACAATGAAAATCAAAAAGTTTGAAGTTTTTTGAATTGATGAAGAAAAGCTTCATTCTTTAACAATGGAGGTTTGCCAGTTCTTGGTGTGTTCAAGATTCTTCCCAACAAACCCTAAGAAGATGGAAATCAGATTCAAAATGCACAAAAGAGGATAAATTTCATACACGAGTTTGAAGAGGTTGATGGAATCACAACAGAAAGCTAGCTCGCCGGAAACTGGGTCGAACAAGATCAAGGTCGCCGGAATTACTGTCGCCTGAACCTTGGTAGTTGCTCTCGAGTATTTGGGGTTTGTAAAGAGTAAAATGAGAAGGATTTAGCTTTTTATACCCCTCAATCGGGTTAAATCCATGGGTAAAGTAAACATTCCGGGTCGGGCGCCCCAAGAATTAAATGCGAATTGACGGTTTCAAGGCGTGACAAGACTGGGGGGCCCCAGAATGGCAACCGTCAGTTATATGAAGCGACGCCGAGGACACGTGTCAAAACCGTTCGTATTCCATCCATATGACGAGGACGAGATGACTTTCTACTCGTCCTAATCCGAGCTAGAAAGTCGGGGGCCACTGAACAGTATAAACCGAGATACGAATATGGGTTTGCTCAAGCTGGGCCTAATTGAATTGGGCCATGAATATTATCTAAATAACCAAGTATCAGGGCCGAGTAGGGTCTTCCTCATATGACAAGGAGCGTTTATCTCAGCCTTATAACAACATGTTTGGGCCGGTATGCAGCAAGAGACGAGGAAACTAAAGTTCTTACCTCGGCATTCTCCACCATGACGAGGAAACTAAATCATTTACCTCGGCATATCTCCGTGTCGGCCATTCACCAAATGACGAGGAAGCAGAATCATTCTCCTCGGCCTATTTGCCAAAGGCCGAGGAAAAACATTTGCCTTCCTCGGCGTTCCGGCTAGCAATTTACAATCCTTATTCAACAAGGATTATACAGCCATGATCCAATCAGGATTATACTTATCAACATCAATTCAAGTCAAACAATGACTCCTTAACAGATATAATTCTATGAGAATTATATCTTATCTCTTTACAAGTTCATTCCAACATGGATTCTATCTATCTATTCCTATAAATACAAGCCCTATGGCTCATTATTCGGTACGTTACTTTTTACATTGGAGAAACTCTGTCAATTTGATTTCTCTAATATCAACCGTGAACTTACTCTCACGCCGGAGGGCCTTTAGCCGGATCCGCCCCGGCTTAGTTTACGTGTTTTCTCTTATTTTCAGGCCTTGCAATCGCCGGAGCATTCAACGCTTGGATTTGGGCTAAATTGACGATTTTGGCATCATCATAATTGATTTTTTTTCTTCAGGATGGTCTTTTATTTGTTAATGGTAACGTCATATCCATAGGCGAGCAAAATGGATGGAAGTACAATTTATGCACCATTTGTAAGAAAAAATTGCACGTTAAAGAAGGGAAACTTCATTGCGATAATTGCAAAAAATACAAACACTATCATATTATTAGGTAATTTTATCATCGCAAGCGGGAGATTTGGCAAAAATTGTTGTTGAGGTAAATAGTAAGTAGTATTACATTTTGCGTGATCTTTGATCGTGAGGTTGAAAAACTAATTAATATCAAAACGGGAGATTAGTCACAAATTGTTGTTGTGGTAAATTTTAACTACATATTTTTGATATAAATGTTTATTTATTAACTTTGGAATTTAAACTATATTTTGTACAAAAATTAGGAAGGCCTAGCATAAATGATCCATTCCCCCGACAACTTTATCAAATTATTTGAATAAACTATATATTTCAACTTAAAATTAATGAACAAAGTAAGGGAAACACAAAGGAAAATTTTACAATTACTAGAGTTCTTTGTGAGGCGGACATTCATGACAACGTGAAGGAGAAGGTATTCTTATAATTTTTTTTATTATTAAAGTATATAAAATGTAACTTTCATCTAATTTTATGTTTTACTTACAGGTAAAACAAAAACAAGATGATGAAGATTATAGGCAACTTGGTGCTAGAACGCCTATTTTATTGGATAAAAGGGGTTTAATTTCCATAATATATTTTCATACCCAAAGTGCATTACATTTTTATTCACCTATACGAAAATTATATTACAATTTTGTTAAAATGTAGCTCGGATATTGAGACGTTGGCGAAACATGGACATTCAAATGATGAGAAGCTAATGTGCAGGCATTTTCTAAAACTTTGAAGAAAACTAAATGACAAATAAAATTTTAGTTGTTTTTAATTATTTTCAAAATATGAATGTCCAAAATAAAGATGTTATGCTTTTTTATGACACTGAAACTAATTTCATATTTCAAAGTTTCAATAATTAATGGATACGAGTATTTTTTATGCCATACATTCATATAATACATGAAGACAATTCATGAACTAAATAGTGATGTTGATTATCATAGCTGTTATAACTTGAAATTTTTGAATATATTATTTTACTAACTGAATTCCATATGATATGACATGAAAAAAAACATCAAGATTCGAAATATTTAAAAATAAAAACAAGTAAAATATATATATTTGCAAGTAATAAGCCATAGTATAGAAGATGAAATATTGGGTAATATGTCCTTAAGGAATATGGAACTTGGGATTCTCAAAAGTCTCATAATTTATTTTCATTAATATAACTTAGATATTAATCGATATTAAAATCAAAAGTTAGATTTATGATTATTATTTTTATTATTTAACTAAAAATGTTCAATAAATATATGTTCATGCAATATTTCCTAAAAATTAGATGAAACATTCACTACAAGAAAACTGGTCTTTCGCGATTGCTTTTGGCGATGGCAAAAAAAGCAGTCACGTTTGAGTATATAAGGAGACGGCCTTTGTGACTGCATTTAGTGCAGTCACAGTAGGCTAGCGTGATGGCAAAGCAGTCACGAATGCCATCACATTATATGTTTTTCCCTCTAGCGCCAACAACGTAGTCCGGGCGGGAATGGAAAATTCTAATTTTTATCAAAGGCGATGGCTTTAGCAATCGCGTTTTACAAAAATATTAAATTAAATAATTTTAAAATTAAATTTTTAATTTTTTTTTTAAAGGTGACTGCCTTTGCCGTCGCGGAATAGGTAATATAAAAAAATATAATATTAAATTAACCATTTAAAAAACCATTCCCTTTCCTCTCTCTCTCATTCCACTACTGAAACCCTTCTTTTCATCTCTCATTCATTCACAACCACGGTTCCTCTTCCTCTTCGTCTTCCTTCAGCACCGCCGATCTAGGGTTCCTGCCGCTCCATCCTTGCAGACGGCGAACGGTAAGCTCCTCCCTCTATATGAAAGCAGCTTCTTCGCCTCATTCTACCCTCTCTCGCCTCTCCCCTTCTTTGCAGGACTGAAGAAGAGCATCAACAATGGTACGAATCTCAATCTTTAGTCATCCATTTTTCGATTTCCCAATTGTTATCGTTACTGAAATTAGCGTTCATATGTTTAATTTCTTTAGTTTTCCCTTCGATTGTTCAGAGTTGAAATAGATCTGAATTTGTCAGTCTCTGTTCTACCTGATTTGACCTTGATATTTGCTCATAGGATATTGAAGATACTTGAATCACGTTTATTACATGTTTTGTTTTATATTTGTTTCAACTTGGTTTTTGCAACCTTAAATCATTACCAGTAATTATGTGCTTCTGAATGCTTCATTTTATTGCTTTGACCAATATTTTGATTATTTCATGTTCAAGTTTCGAAATTTTATTCCACTCCGTTCGGTAAAAATAGTCTGTTTTGTATTCTTTTGGTAATTTGACCATTTATTTGAATATGGTTTCTTTATTACAGCATAACAGGGGGTTAGTATGAAACAGTTTATTCATTGGTAGAGCCAGTATTTTTTAGAGCACATCATAACTGTGGTCCACAGCTCTTTGCTGATTGTTTTATATGTTTATGATGATCATGCAGAGGGAAAGACAGATTATCGTGCCAGGATCCGTCTGATTAACCAGGACAAGAACAAGTACAATACTCCCAAGTACCGCTTCGTTGTGTGTTTTACCAACAAGGATATTGTTGCTCAGATCGTGTCTGTAAGCATTGCTGGGGATATGATTCTTGCAGCTGCTTATGCTCATGAACTACCTCAATATGGGCTCAAGGTTGGGCTCACCAACTATGCAGCAGGTATGTGAGATTATTTCCATGGAATATCCTTCGTTTCTTGTGAGATTTGTAAGCGGAGGAATGCATGCTAACTGTTACTTTCATGGTATGCATAGCCTATTGCACTGGACTTCTGTTGGCTCGCCGGGTCTTGAAAATGCTCGAGATGGACGACGAGTATCAGGGTAACCTTGAGGTAATACTGAGCTTTAATTGTGATATAGTTAAGGCATACCGACGTATTACCCCTTTTGTGGATTATTATTGTCAAATGATTAAAATTCTGTGTAGGCAACTGGTGAGGACTACTCTGTTGAACCTGCAGAAAGCAGAAGGCCTTTCCGTGCTCTTCTAGATGTTGGTCTAATCCGGACAACCACAGGCAACCGAGTGTTTTGTGGATTATTATTGTCAAATGATTAAATTTTGGAACACACACACTGGTGCGTGTTTGAACTCAGTGGACACAGGCTCACAAGTTTGTGCACTTTTATGGAACAAGAACGACCGTGAGCTGCTAAGTTCTCATGGGTTTACTCAAAATCAGCTTACACTTTGGAAATACCCGTCAATGGTTAAGATGGCTGAGCTAAGCGGTCACACATCAAGAGTACTTTTCATGTCACAGAGCCCAGACGGATGTACGGTTGCATCAGCAGCAGGGGATGAGACATTGAGGTTTTGGAACGTGTTTGGGACACCTGAAGTGGCTAAAAAACTTGCACCCAAGTCAAATCCCGAGCCATTTGCCCACTTGAACCGTATTCGCGGATTGAATGTGAATGGAAGATAAGATGTTGAATATTGTCAAATATTACTCCCAGTATGTATAGAACAGAGAAAATTGTCAAATATTACTCCCAATCTAGACCTGTGCAGAGACAAGGTCCATAACCAACTAATTTATACTGCATTTTTGCAGACTGCCAAGGAGAATGAAGACGCTTAGGCTGGACAAGGGTATGTATACATATTATACTAGCTCCTCGCACGCTGTACAAAAAATTTTATATAGGGAAACTTTTACATTGAAGCATATGTTTTTTTTCTTTACTGCATGATACCTCTAATTTGAGTTGTAACTTGTTGCATTGTAGCATATGTTTTTTTTCTTTCTTTTTTCTATTCTATTTGGTATGACGTGTGCTCTTTCTCAAAGTTAATTTCTGCAATTAAGGTTTTCATTGACTGTCTATGTTTCCACCCCACCCCA
This sequence comes from Adenophora triphylla var. japonica, assembly GCA_022495995.1. Lineage (NCBI taxonomy): Eukaryota > Viridiplantae > Streptophyta > Magnoliopsida > Asterales > Campanulaceae > Adenophora > Adenophora triphylla. Next base: position 21,654 of record JAFEMH010005259.1, read on the forward strand.
GGCTCCCCTACCCCCTTTTTCTGCGGCCTTAATATCATGATGGTAATGAAATGTAGTTTGCAACTGATCTGAACTAAGTGCTGTTAGTCAGTCTGTTTGATTGAATGAATCTTATGTACATGGATAAATAATGTGGCTCTTGCTTTATATTCCCCCACCCGCCCCAGGCTTCCCTTCCCCCTTTTTCCGCTGCCTTAATATCATGATGGTAATGAAATGTAGTTTGCAACTGACCTGAACCAAGTGCTGTTAGCCAGTCTGCTTAATTGAATGAATCTTATTTACATGGATAAATAATGTAACATTGATAGTTATCCAGTGCGTAGATCTGTTATTGATATATTTGCATTTGATAGTTATCCAGTGCCTAGATCTGTTATTGATATATTTGTGCTCTTGGCCGCTTGAAAACCAAGGACAGACTGACTTTTATTGAGATGGACATAACTTGTGTTTTTTGCAAGCAGTATGCTGAATCACTTCAGCACTTATTGTTCATTCAGTGGCAATGTATGGACTGAAATCAGATCTTGGATCGGGCTGCATCGGCAAATGTCTACCTTCAAGAGCTGCCTAAAATGGCTAAAAAAGGAGGCAAAAGGTAACATTGGATTCAGCGTAGCAAGCGGGCTTCTTTTGCTGCCACTGTTTATCTCATTTGGAACGCGCGTAATCGAATCTTATTTGAAGGCGAATGCCTTCCCCTCGAGGTTCTTGTTAAGAAAATCAAAACACATGTATACAAGCAAATCTTTGCCTTGTATCCTAATGTTTTGATTTCATTTGAGCAACATGTATCTTGATTTCGTTTGGGCAGTTTTGTTTCTTTGTTGCTAGGAACAAGTGTTAAGTTGATTGTTTTTTTTAGATTAACTAATTGGTAGGATGATACATTTTCTTGATAAACCTAGTAGGTTGATTATTTTTTGGATTTTGTAACGATGATTATGATTCATAATACAGTGTTAAATGCAATAAATTTTTTAATTTTCATGTTATGCTAATCAACCTTTCTTTAATTTTTATTCAATTATTAATTATAAATAGGGCTAGTGAAATGGAAAAAAAAAATTAAAGTATCTAAGGCGATTGCATTTGCCGTCTCCTTTTTCAAAACCTAAGGCGATTGCATTTGCCGTCTCCTTTTTCAAAACATAAGGCGATTGCATTTGCCGTCTCCTTTGCTGAGCTAAGGCGATTGCAAATGTAATTAAAATAATTAAATAAATAAAATTTAAAAAAAATCTTACGCGATGGCAAAAGCAATCGCGAAAAATAATTGACAAAGGCGACGGCTTTTTTCAGTCACCTTATCTTTTCGCGACAAGGCTTTACGCGATTGCCATTGCGACGGCTTTTCCCGTCGCGTTAGCCTTCCGAGACGGCTTTAAGGGTTTACGCGACGGCTTTTGGCCGTCGCGAAAGACCAGTTTTCTTGTAGTGATTAGGTGAAACAATGTTTGGATTATCAAAAGTATCTTTATTATGAGTCAAACTATATTAAAAATAAAAACATTTAATAAATATATGTGCATCTAATAGGTCTTAGAAAAAGTTGGAACATTGTGTAAAATAAATACTTCCTCCGTCCCGCCCGATGCTTAACCATTTTGGTGAAGCACGTAAATTAAGAAAAGTGATGAGTGGGAGAAGGGTTGTGAGAGGGAAGAAATAAGTGGATATGACAAGTGGGGCCCACAATTTAAGTATGTGAGAGAAAAAAGTGAGTGGAGTTGACAAATGAGACCCACATTTATTACCATTTTAGAAAATGTGAAGCTTCTACCGGGGCACCCATTTAGGTAAAAGGTGAAGCTTCGGACGGGACGAAAGAGTCTCTTAATTTAAAAATATCTACATGTAATAACTCTTAAAGAAACATGAAATTTGAGTTAAATAAGATCATGATTACCAATATACTCATAATATTTAACTAATACAACTTAAATATTAAATAATAAAGAGGCAAACTCATCATGTATTAAAACAACTAAAATAATATTACTTAATAAATATAAGTGCACTTAATAATTTATAAGAGAAGATGAAATCTGATAGTATCAAAAGTCTCAAACTTTAATCATTTTTGGATTATCAAAAGTCTATTCATCATTAATCAAAATAGTTTGAACATAAAAATATGCAATAAATATATGTCCTGCAAATAAGTTTCTAGAGAAAATAGAATATTGGGTAATAAAAAATAAAGATTATCAAAAATCTCCCAATTTATATTATTAATGTAACTTACTTTAAATTATTAATTGAATGAGATAAGTGATATGAAAATCAAATGTTAGATTCATCATGAGTCAATTTTATTTTGTTAATGTAATAATTCTTTGAAGGAGATGAATCATTAGGTAAAAAAAAATATTTGAATTATCAAAAGTCTTTTTTTTTATGAATCAAATTAAATTAAAAATTAAAACATCTAATAAATATATATGCGTATACAAAGTCCAATAAGATGGAAGATTAGATAAAATATTAATGTAACCTACTTTAAATGAATTGAATATGAAAACTGATATGAAATCAAATGTTAGATTCATGAACATTAATTAATTTTATTTTGTTTATTCTATAAGTCCTAAAGGGAGATGAATTATTAGATGAAATAATATTTGGATTATTAAAAGTCTCTTTTTAATGAATCAAAATAAACTAAAAATTAAAACATATAATAAATATATATGCATATAATAAGTTCTAGAAGATATAACATTTGATAAAATAGATTTGAGATTATCAATATTCTCCTAATTTTAGTTATCAATAAAATTTAATTTAAATGAATTGAATATAATATGAAATCAAATTTAGATTAATCGTGAAATAACTTTATTTAGTTCTTAAAATATGCATGTTATACTTCCTAAATGAATATGAACTTAAGTTAAATAAGCTTGAGGTTATCAAAAGACTCATTTTTATTTAATTAATAGAACTTAAATAACAAATAATGAAGATACAAACTCATCATGCATTAAAATAAATAAAAGGAGACTAAGTAATAAATATAAGTAGTAAAAAGTCCTAAAATATAATAAAACTTTTTTTAAAGGAGACTAAGTAATAAATATAAGTAGTAAAAAGTCCTAAAATATAATAAAACTTGGGATTATCAAAAGTCTCATAATTAATTTCATTAATATAACTTAAGTATAAGGTGAATTTTAAATGATAAGAAGTGAAAAGATAGATTTATCATAACTTTTATTATATTACTCAAAAAGTCCAAAAAAATGATACACTTAAAAGAAGATGAACACTATATGAAATAATTTTAAAAATATAAAAGTCTTTGACTTACATTTTATTAATATAACTTGCATATTACATGAACTTAATGTAATTTTAAATAAATAACAATATTTTTCCCCAGAATGAAATGGTTCATGAATTAAAGTAAAATGCAGATTACCAAAAGTATCATAAGTTAGTAGAACTTTCACCTCTAAAAGGGATAAAAATGTCACTGTGAACAAGCATTCAAATTTACAATTAGTGTTTTAAAATAGTTTAAATAATTTACCAAACGTATTATAGAAAAAAAAATCCATTTGAAAGTTCTTCTTTTAAAAAATGCTCCGTTTTAAAATTATCCATTTCTAAAAATGTGCACCAGAAGAGGCATAAAATAAAACCCATTCATTTCTTAATATCAATTATAATCAATTATTAGTGTTGAAAACGGACTAGCTTCCAACGCCAGTGCTAGTGCTGGTGCGGATAGAGCATCTAAATGAGGTTTTCTTTCTAGATACAAAACGAAAATATGAGAAAGAGAGATGCTCATCTATTAAATTTAGGGTTTAGTGTATCACATTTATTATTTTCTAATGTGTCATTACCAATATATAGTTTACTTTTTTGAGCTTCAGCCCATTGAATTTTATGACACATCCATTACAATTACATTTAGTAGAAACTACTATCTCTGTCCTTAAATAAATGTCAAAAATATTTTCAAATTTGCTCTTATTCAACAGAAAAAATATATTTACTTCTTTTACATTCATTTAGAGACAGAGGGAGTGGAACAAAATCTTTATCATTACTACTGTATTTTATTTCTAAAGCATCTTTGTTGTTATTATTATTACTTACAAGATGTGTCAATTTAAATGTCCATACACTATATGAATCTTTTTTAGCTTATATCACTATCGTTTGTCATAAATAATTTTAAATGTTAAAATAAAATTCTTTCTGAACATTATTAGAAATCGAAAAAAAATATGTAAATAAAAATAAAATAGCTTAGTAAAAAAGAATTTGAAATCATATATGACATAAATTTTATTCAACCTTTGTTTAATTTTATTAATTAAAAAATACTCTAAAAGAGTATGTTTATACTCTTGATATCTTTTTGCTATTCTGTTAGGTTTGAAATGAATAATCTCGATTTTCCAATTTTGTCCATAATCACAAAAATAGGGAGAGATTGAAAGAGTATAAATACTCTTGAAATATCTTTTTTATTTTTGTAATTATGGTTTGTATATTTTACATAAATATATTAGGAAATTAATTGTAAATATAGAGTTAGGCTTGACTAACCGTTGACTTTTTGTTTAAAAGTGTTTTTATGTATTTTAGGTAGGAAACTCAAGAAAGGAAGGACTCTTGGCGATAAGGAAAGAAGATCTGAATTGAAAGAAAGAGATTGACACTTGTGTGAACAACTGTATACACAAGTGGTTACAGTCCTAGCTACAATTCTTTCAATTAGTATCAGAGCCTTCTCTCCACTCAATTGAGATCGATCTTTGAAAGTAGCCATTATGGATTGTCACCATAACCATAACCATAACCATAACCATAACCATAACCATAACCATAACCATAACAAATCGCCTACCCTAAATGGTTCAAACTATACCATTTGGAAGGCCAAAATCATTATGCTCATTAAATATATTGATCATCGTGCTTGGATTAGTCTTATAAATGGCTACACTCCTCCCATGATTGAAATTAACCCAGAATCATTCGATGGCAAAGGTGAGAAACTATACGGTCCTAAACCCATAGAAACTTGGATTAATGAGGAAATTGCTCAAGCAAACTATAATGCCAAGGCCATGGGAGCAATCTCTGACCATGTGGATCCTCATATGTATAGTTTATTCTCTAATCAAACCATTGCCAAGACTGCTTGGGACATTCTTCAACTTCACTGTGAAGGACCGGCTAGTGTCAAAAAAATTAAGTTAAGGACTTTGATGACAAAATTTGAAACTTTAAGAATGGGAGATAATGAAACCATAAAAGATTACTCAGCCAAAATCTTGGATATCTCAAACGAGTCTTTTTCTTTGGGTGAATCCATATTCAATGCAAGACTCGTAAGTAAAGTACTAAGAACTCTCCCAGAAAAGTTTAATATTAAGATTTCTGTAATTGAGGAAACTCAGGATATCCAAATTGTTGGAGTTGATGTAATCTTGGGTATTTTAACTAATTTTGAGTTGAATCTTGAGGTACAAGAATCTAGCAAAGCAAATTCAATTGCTCTTGCTAGTACCCTCAAAGTATCTGAAGATCTAGTCCAATTGTCTAATGATATAGATGAGTCAAACTTTGGAGAAGATGATTGTGACTTGATAACACAAAAATTCAACAACATGTTGTAAAATAAACGATCAATAAAGTTTTCTAATTCTTCATACTCTCCTTCTTCCACGGTTGAATCATCTAAAAGGGAGAGCAGTATAAAGAAACCTTTTTTGGAAACTAAGAAACCCATCGAGTCAATTCAGTGTAGGGCTTGTAAAGGTTTTAGACATTTTGCTAATGAATGTGCAAATACCTTAAGGAAAAGGGGAATGAGTTTTTATGCATCATTAAGTGGTTCTGATGATGATGAACAAACTGCAAATATGTCTGTATGGCATTCATCTCAGATCACATTGTCTGATAGTGATTCGGATGTGGAAGATGTGCAATACTTTGATCACACAACTTACCACACAACTGACTACACAACTGATAACAGTGTGTATACATGCTTGAATTCTTCAACTGCTGGTGAAACTAATAATGATCCAGAAGAGGAAGAGTGTGCTACCTATGAGAACTTGCACAATACCTCCACGTTGAATGGGCCAAACGTATGGAACAACTCAAGGTATTTAAACAGGTAAATGAGAAACTAACTGCTGAAAATCTCAAACTAAAATCTGAGGTTGAAAGTTTGTCAAAAGAAAGTGATTGTCAAAAAGACTCCATAGCCAAGTTAGATGTTTTACTCACTAAGAAAGATATGAAATGTGAAAAATATAAAACCAATCTTGATAAAGAAACAGAAACTCTAACAAGGCTGAACATTGGTAAAGCTAAGTTAGAAGAGGTTTTAATAATGGGAAACCAAGGGAAAGTAGGAATTGGCTACGGAGATATCGACTTTGTGAAAGAAGGAGAAAGTACTTCAAAAGTTCAAAAGGCTAAAACTGACTCCTCTTATAAGTCTGAATATAATGCTGTAAGCAGACAATACAGGAAGAGGAGGTATGTATGTCATCATTACTTTACTCCAGGTCATATTAGACCATTCTGTTACAAATTAAAACAGGAACTGAGTTTTGGAAATGTGTATGGATACTAGGGCAGACAGTTGTGTGCATAACCGAACACACAACTAAGTGCACAACACAAAGCTGGAAGAAAAACTGCCTGGGTAAGAAAAGAAACCACGAACTGTCAAGTGGCCTTCACCTCTCTTAAGAGTAGTGTTGAAAGATCCTTGTACTTTGACAGTGGCTGCTCTCGCCATATGACTGGGTCACTCGAGCATTTCAGGGACTATGAACCATTCAAAGGTGGAAAAGTAAATTTCGATGGAGGAGCTCAAGGTAAGATTATTGGCAAAGGTACGTTGCATGTAGAAGGTTTACCTAGGTTGCATAATGTGTTGCATGCGGATGGGCTAAAAGCTAATTTGATAAGCATAAGTTAATTGTGTGATGATGATCTACATGTCAAATTTGATAAGAAGATATGTGAGGTATTTGATGATTCAAATAGATGTATTTTGACAGGAGTAAGATCCTCAGATCATTGTTACAAGTTGGTTGAAAATCTTTCATACAATAAATCAATTTTTGATGATGCTCCTGATTTTATTGTCAAAATTGTTGAGGATGATATTGCAGGTTGCACATGGGAACTAGATACAATTAATGATGAATTTGAACCAGGAAAGATAAATGAATCTACAGAACAAACACCTGTGCAGATAGTTGTGCAACCAGTTGTTCAGACAACTGACAACACAAGTGTTCAGACAACTGAAAAACAAGGTTCAGATTCTGAAACCGATGAAAGTGAAGTAAGCAGAGAGAAGAACATTCCTTCCACAATACAAGGAACTCATCCTACCTCCCAGATCATCGAGAAAGTGGATGAAGGAATAAAAACAAGAGGAAAGGCCAACTACCGTGACCTTGCATGTTTGATTTGCATGAACTTCGTATACCATCAGGTACGTTCATGTTGTTGTGTTTCCAATGACGAATCTAATTCAGAGGCATTTTTTAAGGCATTTGAGAGGGAGATAATCATTGATTCCAAAAGCACCAATGTTGGATGTTTATGTCTTGAAAATAAGTTGCATTCATGGGATAATAGGGAACAAACTTTTGTTTTCATATCAGCTGCTGAATTAAAATGTGTGGCAGTTGATAGTAGGTCCATCAAACTTCTTTGGATGAACAATTTGGTTAAAGACTATGAAATAAAAAACAAAGCTTTATCTATTTTTTGTGATGCTAGAAGTACCATAAATATGGCAAATGACCCTGTTCAATGTTCTACTCCTAAGCATCTAGATTTTAGACTTCATTTTGTTAGAGATATTGTTGAACAAAAAATTATTAGTTGTGAATTTGCTGAAACTAATAAACGGTTGATTGATTGATAATTTCATGAAGGCCATTATTTTTGAGAGATTTTCTTCCTTAAAAAGGTCTCTCGAATTGTGTGTGTTGAGATGATCTCATAACTGTATGGACATATGTCTACATCTCTGTATAATTGTATATTACAGAAAACACACAAAAAAATTAAAAAATTATGCATTCATTAACTACACGATTATCTTTTGTGGTCACTTAATTGGTTTGCATCTTTGACACTGTGTTTGACTCTTGATTGTGAGATCCTTCTTGACTTGGTGATAAAAAATTACCTTGTTAATTTTTGTGTGACATTTATCATGAAGTGGGTGTTTAATCTAAGCTCACTGAGAAAACAAGCTGCCTCCTCTATTTTGAAGCTTCAATGCATGTGCCCAATACCAATACCTTATTGTTACATCACTTGAGAAGAAAAGTTTGGTAAGCACTATGGTGTGAGAGTGTATAGCTCTTCTCAGTGACTGATTCAATGCCTAAATATGGAAATGTTCTAGAGGCTACATGATTGAAGGATAACTCATTGACTTCCTGTTTGTCAAACCGTGTCATTGTGTAAATTTATTCATACCATATCACACTTCATTGAGGTCAATCTCCACTTGTGTGCTCTTAATTTGCATCATTCTAGGCATAATTATAAACTAGGACATTTTTGGCCCCATGAAATATTCATTTGATTGTTTATTATTTTCATCAAATTGTGGGCTAATCATTTTTTTTTGGTTAACAATATGTTTAATGAGTGTTTGTCAAGGTTTGAGTGCAAAGGAAATCTGAATAGAACAATCTTTTAGGGTCCAAGTGGAATTGATTTCCTATTGTATTGCAATTGGTCACAAAATTCGGGTAACATTTGGCTTTAAATTCATATTTTTTTTGCCCAATTTGATCCTTCAAAAGGTTTGGATACCTTGTCTATCTTTTTTTCCTGTGCCAAATGCACGTCTTCCCAGCCATCATCAGCAACAATGGTCTGTCTTTCTGGAAATCTTAAATTTTTTATAATCTCTCCACTTGTCTCTGCTGTTGTTCGGACATCTGTGCATACAACTCTGCTCACAACTGGTTACACATGTGATCATTTTCCTCCAATATTTTTGTCTGCCTCTGCTCCTCTCAAGCTGAAACTCTGATCATATTTCACAAAGGGGTTTCTTAAGATATTTTCATGGATGTGCGCACACCTTTTGAAAATCTCCGAAGAAAAGGTGGAGAATAGGGGAAAATGACTCTTAGACAGTCATTCAAGGAGGAGATGATCATCAATCAAGGGGGAGATGTCTCTTAGATGATCAATCAAGAGAGATACATGAGATGATCATCACGAAGAGATACGACCAGTTTAGGGGGAGTTTGATAGAATGGAGCCACAATGTATTTAGGGGGAGCTGGACTTTCCTCGTGCTAAATTGTGGTGATTACAGGTATTGACCGGAACCACAAAAATAGGGAGAGATTGAAATAGTATATTTATACTCTTGATATCTTTTGCTATTCTAGTAGGTTTGAAATGAATAATCTCGATTTTGCAATTTTGTTCATAATCACAAAAATAGGGGAAGATTGAAAAAGTATAAATACTCTTGAAATATCTTTTTTATTTTTGTAATTATGGTTTGTATATTTTACATAAATATATTAGGAAATTAATTGTAAATATAGAGTTAGGTTTGACTAACCGTTGACTTTTTGTTTAGAAGTGTTTTTATGTATTTTTGGTAGGAAACTCAAGGAAGGAAGGAAGGACTCTAGGCGATAAGAAAAGAAGATCCGGATTGAAAGAAAGAGATTGAGTCTTTGTCAACAAAAGATTGCTTGATCGCCTATTTAAGAAGCCGTCCACCCTCATTCACGGTTATGCATTCAACGAGAGCAATAGAGAGAATATTCCTTGAGTGTTTTTATTGTTTCTTGAAGATCAGAAGCTTGATCATTCAAGATTGTTTTCTGTTTGGTGTTCTTAGGTTAGAACGATTTTGTCTTTTCATAGATTTGTTTTCTTTCATTGTAAGTTTTCTTTGCAATTTGTTTTCGACAAAGTTGTGTTTTATGAAAGTTTTTCAGCAAGCATAATCTTGCCGAAGTGTTTAAATTCGTTGTTATTCCGCTGCATTTAATTCTATTTATTTAAGTTATTTTCTGGAAAAATCTATTCAGTAAGTTGTGCTGACACTTGTGTGAACAACTGTACACACAAGCCATCACACAAGTGGTTACAGTCCTAGTTACAATTCTTTCATACTCACAATAATATAAGAAATCAAGTTGATTTCACTTTAATTACGAGTTTTAAAAGGAAATTAAAATATAACAAAACAATTGTTTTAATCAGCAAAAAAAATTATAATTAGATATAAAACCCCGTGCGTAGAACGGGTTGAACCTAGTAGTAAGGAAAGACTCAACTCTCAAATGCAATAAACACTTTTATATTCTCCTCGAATCAGGCCCGTATCAATACTTATTGAGGCCCTGTGCTAAATGTGAATATTGGGGCCTTAATATTAAAAAAAAAAAACACAATTGAATGAATGCAATAATGTTTAAGTAACGATTGCAAATAATTTTTTAAAATATATATAAAAAAATATCAAACATTCTACTTAAGGTTGATAAATAGAATGAAATTAAGGTTGAAAAATAAAATGAAAGCCCAAACTAAGAAAAGAAAGAGAGGGAATGGGGGAAGCCCAAAATGAGAAGAAAGGTCAAATGAAGAAAAAACAAACATTGGGGCCTTAATATTAAAAAAAAAAAAATACACAATTGAATGAATGCAATAATGTTTAAGTAACGATTGCAAATAATTTTTTAAAATATATATAAATACACAATTGAATGAATGCAATAATGTTTAAGTAACGATTGCAAATAATTTTTTAAAATATATATAAAAAAATATCAAACATTCTACTTAAGGTTGATAAATAGAATGAAATTAAGGTTGAAAAATAAAATGAAAGCCCAAACTAAGAAAAGAAAAGAAAGAGAGGGAATGGGGGAAGCCCAAAATGAGAAGAAAGGTCAAATGAAGAAAAAACAGACAGTAATGTCAGCTCTAGGATTTGAACTTGGGTCAATAAGCTTTTAAGAGACTTAACATAAATTGTTCATCCACCAGAGCACATTCTTCTCTCTACAATTATTTTTGGGTTTAATACTTTATATAAATAAACTAAAAATTTTGGGGCCCCTAAAAATTTTGGGCCCTGTGCTATTGGGCTGGATGCACATGCCCAAAATCGGGCCTGCCTCGAATGCAAAAACGTCAAGAAGGTCCAACAATGAGTATTCATTTTTACTTGTCATGGAAAAATCAAAAGATACTAAGGTGAGGTAGTGCACAATTAGAAAATACAACACCAACCAGATCTGGAGCTCGACCGTTGTCGAAAAAGATGGAAATGTAAGAAGTTCTAAACAAGGAGTTAAGTGGTCACCGAAGAAGACAACAACGGCCAGATCTAGAGCTTGATCGGGGATTAAGGAGAGGCTTGAGACGACATGAGATTTACGGATGACAATTATAAACGGTAAATAGAGGTTCTCCAGACCTTGGAGTAGAGACCGAAGTGCTACATAATTGTCGAACAACACCGAGAAGATGGAGGAAGGAAGGGGGAAGGGAATCGACCGAAGGTGGAGAGGAGTGGCCTAAGACGAGGGAGGAAAGAAGAGCGGAAGTCAAGTATAACAGGGAAAATACATAAATATATCCATGAAGTTAGGCTTTTAATGCAGATATGCCCCTAATGTTGACTATTGGCATCCTTACCCTAAACTCATTAAAATGAGAGTATATTTACTATCCGTTAAAATTTTGTCCAAAATTTAACGATTTTGGAATCTAAATTGAATTAAAATAACGTTGGAGGGGGTAAACTTTGAATTAAGGGGTTGAACTTGTTCAAATAGCTCCCTCGCTTATTGATATTTTCGCATGTTAGTCATTAGACTTTTTTCAATTTGGTAAAGAATATTTTTTTATTAAAAATATTTTTAATTATTTAACATAATTATAATAATATTTAAGAATTTTTTAGCATAGATTTTTTAGAATAATTATTTTAATAAATTAACAAAAAATTAGCAATTTTTTTTAATAAAATAAATGTTTATCTCTTAATAATTATTTTATGAAAACCTTTATTTTCTGTAACTAATTCTACTTAATATAATTATATTAATTAAATAATCTGACTTTATTTTTAAGCAAATAAAAAAATAATCTTTTAATTAATCTAGTTTTCTACTTAGTCAATTCGACTCCATTAATTAATTTAAACAATTAAAAATAATCTTTTAAAAGATTATTTTTTGATTTGTTTAAAAAAGAAAATCAGATTATTAAATAAAAATAATTATATTAAATATAATTAGTTAGAGGAAATAAAGGTTTTCATAAAATAATTATTAAGAGATAAACGTTAATTTTTTTATAATAAAATAAAATATTTTGCTATTTTTTAAAATAAAATAAAAATATTTTCCAAAAAAACACTTAAATATTATTAGAATTATGTTAAATAAGTACAAATATTTATAATGATAAAAATATTCTTTGCCAAAGTGAAAAAAAAAACTAGTGACTAACATGAGAAAATATAAATAAGTGATGGATATATTTTGAACAAGTTCATCCCCTTTATCCACGGCTTACCCCCTCAACGTTGTTTTAATTCAATTTTGGTCCTAATATCGTTATATTTTGGACGAAATTGTAACATAGGATAAATATACTCTCATTTGTAATGAGTTTAGGGGTAATGATGCCAATAATCGACATTAGAGGTATATATTGCATTAAAAACTTAATTTTAGGGGCATATTTATGATTTTTTCCAGTATCATGTTTATAGGATTTTAGGGGAGGGGTAGTTTAGGTTTTATGTTATTTCATTAAAAGAACCGAGTGGGGGAAATAAACAAAAAAGCTTGTCCTTTTAAAGAATTGTGTTAGATTGGGGGGGGGGCGGTTTTAAATCCTAAATTTAATATAATACAAATAATATGAAAATATTAAAATGTCCTGTTTACGAAAAATTAGTTTCTCGTATGATTAGAGAGAAGACATCTATAGTATAAATAGCAGTGGTCCTTGCTACAGTTGAATGAACAGTATCAAGTGGCAAATTTTTCATTTTGCCCTCACTAAGTTGTCCCTTTCTCATTTTGCCCTTAAAATTTTTTTTTTTAAAATTAAAACAAAAAAAAACGTGTCCTCGAACACGGGCTTAATTAAAAAAAAAATGTGTCCTCGTACACAAACTTTTAGTAGTGTATTAAAAAGAACATGTGTTTAGTATAAGTGTCATCATTCATATTACTACGATTAGAGAGAAGGCATCTATACTACTCCCTCCGTCCCACTATACTTGACATCCTTGGGGTGGGCACGGAAACTAAGAAGAAACAATTAAATAAAGAAAATGTGTGGTAGAAAATGAAGAGAGAGAATGAGTGGGGTAAATAGTGGTGTTGGTTGAATAAATTGAGTGGTGAAAAATGAAGAGAGAGAATTAGTGGTGGGGTCCATCTAATATAAAAGTACAAAAACTAGGTTATTTTTGGAAGGTGTTAAGTATAGTGGGACGGCCCAAAATGGAAAGAAGTGTCAAGTATAGTGGGACGGAGGGAGTATATTAAAAGAAGAAAGTGGTCAAATCTTGCCAAAAATGGCAAAATGGTGCTCAAAAACGTCAAGATCAGCTTTTTTATTTATGGCAACTTAAAACTGTGCCGTTTTGATTAAAATCATTAAAAAAAAAACAATTTGTCAAAAAGTTGTCGTTCTCCAATTCATTCAGTAATGAGTTTGACACATGTTTGCGTGTTACGGTACCAACGTGTTTGTGTGCATGTGCGTCCACTTGTCACTTGTCTTGCTCATTGAGAAATTGAGAAGACATTTTGAAAAAGGAAAAACTACATCCGTTTCAACTTAATACTTTGTATGTATACTCCCTCCGTCCACTTACATACTTCACACTTTTTATTTTGGGCGTTTAAATACATACTTCACATTTTGTTTTTTTTACCTAAAATGGAAAGTTTTTATTATTAAAATATTAACCCTACCCCACTCATTCTCTCTCCTACATTATTTTAATACTCACAACACCATTATAATTTACTATTCCCTCCACTCATTCTCTCTCCTATTTTACTTTTACACTCACAACATTTATATCATTATTTTTTTCCTTAATCCACGCGTGAACAGTAACTGTGAATTATGTAAGTGGACGGAGGGAGTATTTATTATTCACCATATGTAATTGTGTCGGGCTGAAGGGTATTTAAAATAAAAAGATAATCAATTACAAAATTAAATTTAGTAATATTTCAAAAAGTAAGTATTTATTTTGAAATAAACTATTTAAAACTACTCTCTCTGTCCCGTCCGAAGAGGCATAAAACCAACCTCGCACGCAAATTAAGGAAAATGATGTAGGAAAGAGAAAAAGTTTAAATGTTGTGAGTATGAAAAATTAAGTAGGAGAGAGAATGCGTGGGAGGAATAGTTAGGAAAGAGAATGATGTGAGTGTAAAAGTAAAGTAGGAGAGAGAATGAATGGGTAGAATAGTAATAAAAACTTTCCTTTTTGGGAAAGTGCCTTTTTAAATGGGACACCCAAAAAGGAAATTTGTGCCTTTTCGATCGAGACGGAGGGAGTATACACATTAGTTTAGATATATGAAATTCATGATAATTTTGGCTGCTCAAATTTATGATGTGAAATACTCCCTCCGTCCCGTCCGACTTAGGACATTCACTCCCGACACAGAGATTAAGGAATACTATTATAATATTAGGAGAGAGAATGAGTGGAGGATGTGTTGTGAGTGAAAAATTAAATAGGAGAGAGAATGAGTGGGATAAATAGTGATGAAATTATTGTTGTGAGTATGATAAGTGGGTCCCATTTAATATAAAAGTAATATAAACTTTCCATTTTGGGCCGTCCTAAGTCGGGTGGGATGCCCAAAATGGCAAAACGTCCTAAGTCGGACGGGACGGAGGGAGTAGAAAATTAAAATTACTAGAATTTTTTTATTTTAATGATCATTTGTGCTTATTTTAATTGAAAAGGTCAGATGAGTGTGACAGTAAGCTTCATTGAAAAAAGAAGTATTATAATTTTTTTTCATAATAGTATTGTGTAGTTTCAAATGGGACGATTTTTGAAAAATAATTTATTCAACATAAGACATGAAAACTTAAAAATAATATAACAATCTAATATTAATTGTGGAGTAGTGTAGAGTTGTGAACATAGTAATAAGGGAAGAAAACAATTGAGATGGAACTACTATTGATGTTTGAGTTGAGCTTTCGACGTTTGTGTAGTGTCGTCTATTATATTATTGTGAATGCAATTGATTTGTCGTTTGATAAAAAAAAATTGTTAACAAAAAGTGGATATAATTTTTCAGTAATATATGTCAGATGAGAGACGCATTTGCAAATTTTAGGGAGATAGATGAATTTGTGATAGGTGAATGAGGGTGGGGGTATGAGAGGGGGAGAGATGTGAAGTTAGCAATTTAATATTTTCACCTTCTTTATATTAACATCTCTCCATATATAGGGTTGCAATCATTTAAAAAAAAACTTTATTTATTTAATTATTTAAGTCATTATTAGATTTAGCCATAATTTATTTTTCAACATAGAGATAAAGTTGTAATATTTTTAATATGTTACATATAAATTAAAACGTTTAATTTACGAAATAAAAATTGATGTTTACTGGGGACGAAAAAATTGGGGTTTTAGGTTGTCTAAAAAAATTGGGTTCCCTTTTCCGCTTATTATTTCTAAACTAATACTGATTGGTTTAATATATATGTATTTAATGTCTTTAAGTATTTTCGATTCAAGTGCGGATAAATATGTATGTCATTGGATGCATATATTGTTTGACATGATGTAGTAACGAAATATTAGATAAATCGTTTTATGCAAATGATTCGTCATTTGTTAAATGGAGTTAGTTGTAGGAAGTGTGTATGTTACTGTAACGATGTTGGTCCAATTTTTTCCCGAAAGATTTTGTTTGTTTTTCTTTTCTTTGAAAATCAATCGAAAAAACACACGGAGTCGCCACGCCATTTTTATTTTGAGGGCCAAAACTTTGAAAAATGCCCGAGATCAGAGATTTGGGTTCGGAGGTCACGTTACACGCCGGGAAGAACGTTAGTGTTCACCCGAAATGCCTCGTAAAACGAGTCTTCCAAACATTTAAAATCATTTGTGTGTGTGTGTGCATGTGTGTGTTACTTTGGCCAAAATAAATTGAAAATGAGAAAAGTAAAATTGGAAATTCTTTATTAGACTTTGAACAAGTCCCATGATTTTTGGTATGATTTTTGGGTTGAGTTTTGGTACTCAAAAGATTTTTGGAAATTGAAAACCAATTCTGCCAGAATGAAAAAGGCAGTGGACACTTGACTTTGAAATGGACTTAAGGGCTTCAAAACTTCATAATCTGAGAAAACTCAGAGAATGAAAGTTGTTCCAGACACCTTAAATAAGATTCTTGTGAAAGAATTTTCCATTTTGGAGATGATTTGAGGACCCAAAACCTTCTGGAAATCTCAGATATGAAATCTGGATTTCCAGAGACTGGTGATCTGACCTTCAAAATAAAATTTTAAAAATGGAGTTTTACTCACGCAAAAAATAAATTAAAAATATGTATGGAAAGATATGGATGTTGGCTACAAAAAGTATTTTGTAGTCAACACCAAATTCCAAGTTTATCTGTGTCCAAAAAATTAGACCATGGACTGGGGTCTTAGAAAATTGCTACTGGACAGCAACTTCTCAAGAAGGAAAACATGATTTTAAAGGGGGTTTTGCATCCATGATTGTCCCCGTTTCCCTAGGTTTTGATTATTAGTCACTAGACATTTTAGTGGTGATCTACTATATCAAACCATCCTTGGGGTACATTAGGACTTAAGTATTTCATTTGCTTGGGAAGGGGGATTTTATCCTTGAAAATGAAGATTTGATGTATGAAAATGTATTTTAGGGTTTTGAAAATGCATTTACAAGCAAGTAAGAACACTTTGAAAGTAATGTTGATCCTTGTAGAAGATCAACCATGGAGATGAACTTCCATGGTGATCTTCTTGGATCTAGGGCAAGAAGATGAACAAACTACATTTTGGAGTTTGAAAATGCATGCATGGATGAGAGAAATTTAGGGTAAGGAGAGGGAGGTTATACCTATCTTATTTGTGTTTTGTGTTTGAATGGATTCAAAGGCTTGAATGTGTTTAGGGTTTGAATGTGTTTAGGGTTTGAATGTGTTTAGGGTTGGTGATTTGAGTTGGTTAAAGAGAAAACAAGTAGATAACAATGAAGTCCTCTATGTTTTCTCTCTAATCCTCCTCCTAAAGAGTGATTTGAGCTTGAGTTAGTGTATGTATGAGAGTATGTATGAGAGTGATTTGAAAGTATTTTGAGTGAGTGGGATTTGGGAAAGATTGAAGAGAAAATGGTGGCAATTCAAGTGAATTCCCACTGTTTTCTCCCTATTTTTCGCCAAGGTGCAGTTGCAAATTGTGTTGTTTCTCTTTTGAAAAGTGAAGCTGAGGGGTTCAATTTATAGGCCTGGAAATTTCAATCTTGTCCGCGCGGATGGTCTTGAAGGCGTGCACTGTTCATTAAATGCTGCTCCAGGCTTTGGACAGGAAGAATAAAATTCAAATTATACAGCCAGAAAATGTCCCAGCCACTTCTATTTCGGGTTTTTGACCATTTCTTTTGCTTTTTTGATTCTTTTCCATGGTTTATCTTTAAATGGCAATCCCTAATCTACCCCCACTTTGTTAGAAATGTTAGGAATTGTTAAAAATGTTAGAAATGTTAAAACTTTCGTTAATTTTCTAACGAAAATTCTAACAACTCAAATTGGAGCACTTACAGTAGCCCCTCGGCGACGGCGCTTTCGAAGGAAGCGGGGTCGTCGATAAGAGTAAGGCTCCATATTTGACAGGATGATCAAGTGATCGAGTGGCTGAACCTAGCGATAGGCTACCTACGTATCCCGAATGGGAATCAAGCCGGCCGTAGTTCGGGTCTTTGACCCTGGAATGACTATTTTGAGGCGTCAACCTGGTGAGTGAGTTCTGCAGTCGATTGCTGAGAGAAACTCTGCTGGGGATAAGAGATGACCATTTTGGTCTGATGGCTTGGAGTTGTATATCCGCTCTGCTGGGGATAGGAATGACCATTTTCAGTCTGAAATTGTATATCCGCTCTGCTGGGGATAAGAGATGACCATTTTCGGTCTGATGGCTGAACCTAATGATAGGCTACCTACATATCCTTAAGAGGAATCAAGCCAGTCGTAGTTCGTGTCTGTGACCCTGGAGTGACTATTTTGAGGTGTCAACCTGGTAATGATGGCGTTTTAGGTGCCTCAGACTTTGAAGATGGCGTTTTAGGTGCCTCGGACCTTGATGATGGCGTTTTAGGTGCCTCGGACCTTGATGATGATGGCGTTTCAGGCGCCTCGGACCTTGATGATGGTGTTTTAGGTGCCTCAGACCTTGATGATGATGGCTTTTTAGGTGCCTCGGACCTTGGTTTGAAATGTTTTCCCTTAATGGTTTGGGATGGGTGATCCTTTGGTGTTCTTCGTCTGCTGCCAAAGGAGAGGGTGACCGTGCTGGTCGAGTGGCTGGACCTATGGTAGGCTACCTACGTATCCCTAGTGGGAATCAAGCCCTTACGTAGTTCGAAATGCTGCTGGGGATGGAATCGAGGGGTTTCTTTAGCTTTTGTTGGGGAAAACGGGATTCCGTTAACTTTGCTGGGGAAATTCAGACGTATTCGTCGGGGAAATCGGTCTTACGTTTTACTGCCGTTGATGATAATGATGAAAGAAACGGAATTCCGTTAGCTTTCTCGGAGAAATCGGACTTATGTTTTACTGCCGGGGATGATTTTGATGAAAGAAACGGGATTCCGTTAGCTTTCTCGGAGAAATCGGACTTACGCTTTACTGCCGTTGATGATTTTGATGAAAGAAACGGGATTCCGTTAGCTTTCTCGGAGAAATCGGACTTACGTTTGACGGCCGGGGAGGATTTTGATGAAAGAAACGGGATTTCGTTAGCTTTCTCGGAGGAATCGGACTTACGTTTTACTGCCGGGGAAGATTTTGATAAAAGAAACGGGATTCTGTTATCTTTCTCGGAGAAATCGGACTTACGTTTGACTGCCGTGGGGTTCTTTTGAAGGGGGTTACCTTTGGTTAAGTTGAGGACTAAACTGCAGAGTCCTGGATTTTTAAAGGGCAAAACGGTCTTTTGACCCTTCAATTCCCGTCGGATCAGATCGAAGCCCTGACAGGTTTAAATAAAGGCTGCCGCCCCTTCTTCTTCTTCCTCACTTTTTCCAGTTTTTCGAGAGAGAGACGAGAGGGAGAGACCAAAACCGCCATTGTTGGCCAAGAAACCTTAAAATCCTTTCGATTTCTTCGATTTTTCAAGCAATGGAACACGGGGGAGTTGCTATTCAAGGCCAAGGACGTGGCCCGGTCGCGGAGAAGCGATTAGAACTCGTTCGAATGAGGAGACATTATACACTTTCGCAATCGATTGCGGAGGAGCATTACCCCGATGCTTGGCAACATTGGGCTTCTGATCCGAGTCTCCGAACGGTATACTTCGAATATCTCCATTCTCTTTGTTGATTTTTCATTTGAAAGTAATTTTTGTGATTTTTGATTTTTTTTTAAAAAATCCGAAAATTGCAATGCTCATGGCCTTGGATTTTGATTTTGATGCTTTGCATGTTGTAATGAATATATGGGTGACCCAAATATGCATTTTGTTTGGAAAAAGAATTGGCATTTTCGCCATTTTTTTTAATATCCGAAAATTGTAGTGAAAAATTCGAAAATCGTGACTTGAATTTCGAAAATTGTGTTCTTGACACTGAAATTGGATTTTGATGTTGTGCATGTTGCAATGAGTATATGGGTAACTCAAAATGTGCATTTTGCTTGGGGAAAGAATTGGCATTTTTGCCATTTTTTTTTTTTCGAAAATTATGAATGAAAATTCGAAAATTGTTTTTTTTTTTGGAATAGGAATTTGTATGAGTAGATGCATTTTGTTTGAAAAGAATGGCCATTTTGCCATTTTGAAATATGAGATGATGAATGATATGCATGTATGCATAGGATTTTTTTTTGCAATGAATGGTGAATGATATGAATAGGATTTTTTTTTGAAAAGTGGGACGGATTTTTGCTTCCGTTGAATGAATGTATGCATGTTATTTTATGAAAATGGGACGAAGTTTTTACTTCCGTTGACTCCTTGTATGAATTTTTTCTTCATGTATGAATGAATGTTGATTGGGATTTGCCGAAAACTGTCTTCTTTTGTGTGAGAAAAATGGGGTTAGGTTCATTGCATGTCGTTATGCTGCCGAATTTTCTTCAGAACTTTGCGTTGCATGATGCATGTGTATGCTTTCCTTTTCTTTTTTTTATTGTGCAAATGCAAATGCAAACTCTCTTTTTTTTTTCTTTTGACATCTTTCTCTTTTTTGAAATCGCAGGGCGGAGATGGCTTCGTGTCGAAGCAGCTGAGCAAGATGAAGACTCGGGGGTCGGTGGAGTCTGTGATCTACTTGTGGGACCGGCTTCCGATTTTGGGTAGGGGGGCGATGATGAGTCCGAGACAGATCGTCATCGAGACAGGATTGTATGAGTTCATTGAGAGCTTGAGGGGGTTGGTTAAGTTCCCTAAGAGTAAGGGTCATTCTTCGCTTTGGCCCAACATTGGTGGGACGCGACCCACACTTTTCATTTCTTCTGGGATGAGGCTACGGTTACGCCTTCTGACTATGCTGCGATCACGGGTCTATCCTTCAATGGACGCAGCATTGAGTGGCGGGATGATTACAGCGACTTGGACCTGCGAGGCCCTTCAGGATTTTCCCTATTCCCAAAAAGGGGATGGGGATGGAGTATCTTGTGGTCGAGGGAAAGATTGTGGAGTGTATTCGGAGCTACGAGGACGGGGATGAGAGGATAGGCGGCTGCGCGGTGCTAGGGCCTTTTTATGGTTTGCCTTTTCGAGCACACTTTGTTTGGACATGCCGAGGGGCTGTTTTTGCCTTCTTGAGGTCCACTGGAGGACGTGGAGAGAGCGGAGAGATTTCTGGGGGAGGCCGGGGTGCGAGCTTTACTTTGCTGCTGGATAGATACGGCCAGGAAGGGCTGTGAGTTCCTTCTACTTGCTTCGAGTTTCCTGGAGGTATAAGCTTTCTTTTTGCTTTCCCTCTTTTCTTTAAGCACGTATTCTTTTCGTGCTTAATTGATTTGATTTTTACCTTTCGCGGTATGGGCTCTAGAGTTCTTTCACGTCACGATGTGGCGGCGGCGGAGTACGTCGGGCGTATCCGGCCATGCGTTCTGGTCCAAGTATGCCGGGAGAAGAAGGGTTCCGGGGCGCACGACCCTCAAGTATTCGGATTATGCGCCTTTGGTGAGAGCTGAGACGAGATGAGGAGATGATTTTCTACCCACAGGACCGTTTTGGCGTGGAAGCGGTGAAGGGCGCTAAGATATGGACCGTGCAGCGGAGGATTTTGAGAGGCTTGACCTGCGACATGTATTATCTTGGAGAGAGAGTGACGCGCCAGCATGGCGTGAATTCGCCTCTGATGGCTCCGGTGGAGCCTCCTGCTGACATGATGCATCCGAGTGAGAACTCGGAGACCTGGGATGATTACCGAGGTGGTCGGCACTTCTCGACATTCATTGCGGCCGAGGACTACTCGCATTTTCTCTTGTGGAGGTTGAAGCCGCCTCAGGTTCTTGAGAGAGAGGGGTTGGGGGTCGCGCGGTACCCTCGATCGGACTTTTCGTATGTCCAGGACGGGGTCAGGTTGAGAGTACAGATTCCTGTCCCTGATCGGGTTCCACGAGCTTTCCGGACTCGTCCAGGTATGAAGGTATGGCTTTTCCTTCTCTTTTTTTTTGCCTTTTCTTTTCTTTTCTGTCATTATTTCTGACGCTCTTTTTTTTTTGCGCAGTTTCCGGCTGCGGTCGTGGAGAAGCTGACGAGGCAGGTGATTGGGGCTAAGAGATTCATCAGGAGGATGGTTGCTTGTGGAGCCCCTCATGCTAGAGCGAGGCGAGCACAGCCGGCGCCTGTCAGGCGGGAGACTTCCCCTATTCCTTCCGATACTTCTTCCGAGACTCCTCTTTCTCCTCTCATAGATCCCAGCAGGGTGCTGCCTTCGGACCACGTCATTCTCGGGGATCCGTACGGGCAGGGGCATGTCTGGCATCACGGTAGGTCTTCTTCACACTTCCAGGAGTCCGACGCCTTCACCTTCGGATATGACTTCTTTGCGGATCTTGGTTTACCGTATCAGAGCGTGCCGGTTGGTCCTGACGAGCCTTCTTCCGGAGACGAGGACGATGATTCTGAGCCCGAGACATTCGCGTTTGCTGAGGAGACGGGTCCGAGCCGCAAGAGGGATCGGGGAAAGCACCGGCCAGGGATTCGGCGGAGCGATGCTTTCGGGATTGATGATTTTT
Organism: Adenophora triphylla var. japonica; assembly: GCA_022495995.1. Classification (NCBI taxonomy): domain Eukaryota; kingdom Viridiplantae; phylum Streptophyta; class Magnoliopsida; order Asterales; family Campanulaceae; genus Adenophora; species Adenophora triphylla. Next base: position 44,161 of record JAFEMH010005259.1, read on the forward strand.
TTTTTTGAGATTGATTCTGGGATTGTACAGTTTATTTTTTTTTATGTACACTTTCTTTTTCTTTTTTTTTTTGGAATGTAATAATTTAGGATTATTATTATTTTTTTTTATGAATGCAATGCAGTATGAATGCAATGTTGCATGAGCCTTGGTTTTTTGGTAAGGGCGTGAGTATTGGGTATATGAATTGTTTGGGTAGGTTTTGCTCAGGTTTTGAGCTGTTGGGATGAAAATATTTCCTCCGTGGTGCAGCAGTTTGAACTGCTGCAGATTTTTTTCTGGGTGACAGTTCTGTCCGCGCGGATGGACTTGAAATCTGACAGAGTTCATTTATTTTGGTGGTTGGATGCAGTGCAGTCCATAAATGCTTGAAAACTTCGTCTTCTCCAGTTCAAAATCACTGGAATTTTCGGGAGAGAAGCAAAAAACCATGGAAATGTCCAAATTTTCTCTAAAATTGTCCAAAGAAAAGCAAATGTTGTTCTTTGAAAAGTTCAAGGAGTGGTGTAGAGAGATTATGCAAGAGAGGAGGTCATTTTTCGAAGAAAGGTACAAGGTGAAGTGCTTATGGTCCCTCAAAGAATTGGTTCCGGACTATGACCTCTTGAGAGCTTCTTCCTCATTTTGGGATATTAGAAGGCACGTCTTTTGCCTTTCCTACAATGAAGTGGTTCCGACCGTCGAAGAATTTCGGGCTTTGCTTGGTGGCCCGGAGGTGGAAGAGATTGCGGTTCCTTTGCCGGAGGGGCCTCTTTCGTTGATAGGTTGTGCAACCTCCTTCATCTTTCCCCGGAGGAAGCACAAGGTATGATCCGTAGTCCCGATCACTTTGATATTTCCGGTCTTCCTGATAGATTTAGGAGCTTAGGCTTGATTGATGATGCCTATTGGGATGCCTTTGCACTTTGCATGTTTGGTACCTTGTTCATAGTTTATTCTTTTGGGATCTGTCATCGGTCTCTGTGGATATCATTGTTCATTGTCGCTTGGCGAGAGATGTTGTACCTTTGATCTGGGGAGACTTTTCATGCTCTCGATAGGGCGCTACCGGGAGACGGTATATGCGCGGGGGCGGCCGTTTCTCTTGACTTTGTGGGCGATGGAGCGCACAGGGTTCTTCGGGAGACTTACGATATGATCGAAGCCTTGGACATTCGCCGGGAGAGGGGTTCTTGTAGATTTTGATGATCGGGGCTCGTGGGAGCGATGGATGGCTGGTCGCCGGGCGAAGATATCGAGATGGTCGGTGCCTCATTGGCGGGTGGAGACTCGGAGAGTGCTTCAGGACGGATCTCCCGTGGTTATGCTCCCAGGGCTTTCTCAGTCCAGCTTCTACATTCCGGCTTTGGTTCTGAGACAGTTCGGCTTGGAGCAGGTTCCTTTGGAGGACTTTGATGATATAGCCACCAGGGTGGTGGCTTCTGCTTCTATGGATGATCCTTCGGTGTTTTCCTTTCTTTCCCGAGTATGGAGGTATGACGTCTTTCCTCCTCGGGTTATCCTCGAGCGTCAGAGACTGTGTTCTTGACCACTTGGTACCTGGATTGGTACGAGAGGCATTTGGGAGAGACTCAGATGGCTATTTTGAGACGGCGTGAGGCCATTGTGGGTGCGGAGGACCTGACAGTTTCGGAGAGGAGGAGGACCGAGGCGAGGGCCAACCCTCACGACCGGAGCGGAGATACTGTTACCGACTATGAGGCCTATGTCAAGAGGCAGGAGAGGAGGGCTCCTATGCTACCAGCTAGGCTACAGGAGATGAGAGATGACGCTAGGGCTACTAAGGCCCTGACAGAGGCTGGTTTGATAGATCCTGTTCCTATACCAGAGCTTGGTAGGAGGAAGACCGACATTTCCTGTTCAGAAGAAGAAGACTCGAAGGGGGAAGAAGAGGGGAGAGGCCAGTACGAGTGGCTTGGAGTGACCTTGAGGTTTCCGAGTATCCCTTTCTTGTCGTAGCAGACACATTAGTTTGATTATGTATCTTAGTTTTCTTTTAGCAGGTCGCCAGTTGTAGGAATGAACCGGGCTTAGACTCATCAAAAAGCTTTTAACTGTAATGAATATGTGAATTGCTTTAGAGTTTTTCGAGACGCTTTCATGGTCTGATCAGTGTATTGATGTCAAAGTATGACTTTTATTCGTGTTTTAGACCGAACCGTTTCCGGCTGCCTACGTTCCCTTCGGACAAAAGGGCTCAGGTCTTCGTAGTTCGACCCGATTTTTATTTTTTGTTTTTTTTTTTTTTTTGTTTTTTTTTTTGTTTTTTGTTGTTTTTGTTGTTTTTTTTTGTGTTGTTTTTTTTTTTTGTGCAACCCTGTTTTTTACCTAGGCCACCCTTTTCGGGTTTTCAACCTAGTTGGGTATTACTCTTTTAGCACTCCTTTTTTCTTTTTTTTTTGACTCAGTGTTTTTACGCGTAGTATCTGCGCAGCTTGTCACCATTCACTGGGTGTACAAAGGGATTTCCGTCGAGGTTTGCAAGTTGCATGGCTCCTCCGGAGAAGATCTTTTGGACGATGTATGGCCCGACCCAGACAGGCTCCTATTTGCCAAGTGGGTTGATGCGGACTGGGGGCTTCTCTTTCAAAACGAGATCACCTTCCTTAATCTCCCGATGTTTTACTTTCTTATCGAAGGCTTTGGCCATTCTCCCTTGGTAGGCTCGGATGTGTTCCATGGCCTTCAATCGTCGTTCATCTAGCAGGGCCAATTCATCATGGCGACTTTGGAGCCATTCGACCTCATTGATCTGACTTTCCAACAGTACTCGGAGTGAGGGGATTTCTAACTCGATTGGGAGTACGGCTTCCATCCCGTAGGTAAGAGCAAATGGTGTTTCCCCGGTTGCCGTTCTGACGGATGTTCTGTAGCCCCAGAGTGCCAGGTGTAGCTTCTCGGGCCAATCTCTGCCTCGGACAGCCATTTTCCGAATGATGTTTTCCAAAGTCTTGTTTGCTGCCTCGACGGCTCCGTTGGTTTGGGGCCTGTAGGGAGATGACTTGTGACGGGTTGTCCCGAATTCCGCGGCGGCTGTCGCATTCTCCTTCGAAGTGGGATCCATTATCTGAGATGATTTCGGCTGGCAACCCGTATCTGCATATAATGTCTTCTTTGATGAAGAGGGCTACTTTCCTTAAGTTGAGGACCTTGTAGGACTTGGCTTCAACCCATTTGGTGAAATAGTCCATGCTACCGGGGCAATTCGTGGCCGTTCTTTGCTGGTGGTGTGATTTTGCCTATGACATCAATTCCCCAGTGACGAAAGGCGAGGGTTGTCATGCGGTATAACTCGTGAGGAGGCAAATGATTAAGATTTGAGTACGTGGCATTTGTCGCGGCTCTAGAACTGGATACGGTCGGTCTCCATGGAGATCCGAAGTATCCCATTCTCAGTATGATTTGTATCAGGGCTCGAGCATTCATGTGGGGGCCGCAGGTACCACCATGTATTTCTCTCATGAGTTCCGTAGCCTCTCGTTTGCCGATACATCGCAGGAGGGGGCCTTGATAACGCTTCTTGTACAACATGTTTCCCAAAAGAACATAGTGGGAGGCAAGTCGCTTCAGGGCTGAGAGGCTTTTTGCTTTGATTCCTTCTTTATATTCCCCATCTTCATTTTTTAAGGAAGCTTCGCCATTCTTCGGTATTGATAGATGCGTGTGTACCGGGGATCCTGGCCGGTTCGGCCTCCGCTTGATTTCAAAGCAATAAGCGGGGTTTTCTCTTCTCCCAGGCTACGAATGGTTTGACGGACTTTCCTTCGGGTATTTCAACGAGGAGGCTAGTGTTTCCGAGCATCTGCGAATGCATTGCGATCTCTGGGCAAATAATGGAAGCTAATTTCCTTGAATTGAGTTACTAGCTCTTCCATGTAAGTGTGATATTTACTGAACCCGGGTCTACGGTCTTCCATTTGTTAGAGACACGATTGATGATGAGGCGAGTCACCATACACCTCCAATTCCTTGATATTTCTTTCAAGGGCGGCTTCCAACCGGCTATGCAAGCCTCGTATTCGGCGGCGTTGTTGGTGACCTCAAAGTTCAACCTTCTTGCTATGGGAGTGTGTTCATCGGTGGGATCGACCGAAGCATTCCTATTCCGTTCCCCTTTTGTTTGACGCCCCGTCGAAGAAGAGCTGCGGCGATTTTCTCCTTCTAGAGCAAAGATTCCATCATCGGGAAATTGAGGTTCGGGTCCTCGGGACTCATCACTTGGGAAATCGGCCAAATGTTACGCCATTACGCCCTTTTACGGACTTCCTTGAAACATAAGTGATGTCATATTCGGCCAAAAGAATGACCATTTTGCCAACCTCATGGAGATGGAAGGCTTGTCGAACGAGATATTTGATGGGGTCTATCTTTGAGGCGAGATGTATCGGGTGAGGCGCATGTAGTGTTTCGGCTTTCCCACTACCCGGACCAAACTGCGCAAGTCTTTTCACAAGCGAGTAATTGAGTTCGCTCCCTTGAAGCTTTACGCTCACGAAATAGATGGCGTTTTCGACCTTGGAATCTTTCTTTTCTTGAGCTAACATAGCCCCAATTCTTTGTGTCGTGACGGTTAGATATAGCAATAGTGGCTTTTGCCGATGTGGTGGGCAAAGAATCGGGGATTCACAAGGTATGCCTTGATGCGCTCGAAGCGGCGGCATTACGGAGTCCATTACGTGTAAGCATTTTTCTTCATCAACTTGAAGATAGGTTCGCGGATCGAGGTCGGTGATTTACAAAGCGACTTATGTATTGCGATCTTCCCATGAAGGATTTTACTTACGTCGGTGTCGGGGTGGCTTCATTTCAACTATCGCCTTGATTTTACGAGGGTCTACTTCAATTCCCGCTCTGTCACCATATATCCTAGCACCTTGCCTCGTCTTACAGAAGGTGCATTTAGGCTGGATTCGGTCTCATGCTTTGTGGTCTCGGAGGCGGCCGAAGAATTTTCTCGAATCAACAAAGTGCGGCCATCCAGATCCTGCAGGAGTGTATTATCATGTCGTCCACATAGACCTCAATTTCTTTGTGGATCATATCATGGAACAAAGCGGTGGCGCCCTGCAGTACGTAGCCCCGGCATTCTTTAGTCCGAACGGCATGATCGTGTAGCGTACGTACCCCGAGGGGTTGTGAAAGGCTGTCTTGGCTTGATCTTCTTACGCCATTTTGATTTGGTTGTAACCGGCAAGCCGTCGACGAAGGATTTAACTTCATGGTTGGTGTGGAATCCACCAGGATGTCGATGTTTGGCGGAAATCGTCCTTTGGACTAGCTTTGTTCAGATCTACGAAGTCTACGCGGCATCGGATCTTTCCGTTGGCTTTGGTCACCGTTACTATGTTGGAAAGCCATGTAGGATACTCAATGACCACGATGAACCCATACTGAGCATCTTTTCTATCTCCTCCTTTACTTGTAGGGACCATTCGGGCTTAATTCTTCTTAGCTTACGCTTCATTGGCTTGACTTAAGGTCGAGCGGTATTCGGTGTTCAACTATGGAAGGATCGAGGCTGGCATATCTTTATAGGACCATGCGAACACATCCACGAATTCCCTTAAAAGCTCAATCGGGCGTCCCTTTCGATCCCTTCGAAGAAACTACCAATCTGCGTCTCTTTAGGCTCTTCCACAGTTCCCAAATTCACACTTGTCAAAACCTCTTCGGCAGCTTGGGCTCGATTTTCCTCTTTCCGAACAACCTGTTTAAATATTTCTTTGATATATTGTTCATTTAATGTATCTGCTTCTTTATCTAGTGAATCGTCATTAACTGTTTTTAAGTTATTAGTTAATTCATCATTAGTTAAAGTGGCAATCAAAGGATACTCAGAAAGGTTCATCATTTCATTGAGAATAAAAGGGAATACAGTATTGGCTACAATTTCGTAGTCTTCAGGCGTGAGGCCATCAGACGACTCGGGAGACTCAAACTCAACAATGAGAGACTCGGAGGACTTTACAAAGGTTGACACAAAGGGACGGGGGACCAATCCAAGCTTGGTGATCATTTCTTCTTTGGTCGCGGACGGGCCGGAGAGAGTTTCCCAATTCCTTAATGGTATCGCTGTCAGTGGCCTCATGACTCGGGGGCTATCTTGTTTCTGTTCTCCTTCCTCAATCATTGCTATCATCTTTTCCTGAAAACCGAGCATATGAATGTAGGGATCTTCTTGCGAATCTGCCGCATCCTCAATTCTGGGGAATTCTAACTCGTCACAATCTGACCGCTCAATCCAGACGTAAGGACGTATTGCGTCTCGATGTGCTGCTAGAAAAATCTCATGTCCCATGCTCGAGCGGAAGGGCTTAGCGGGTAGTTCTTCGAGGAGGACGTCCCATACGATGTTCATGTGCTTGTCGACTTTTATCATGAAAATCTCTTTGCTTGGCGAGGCCAGAGAACGGGTTTGAAGAACGCTGACGAATCTCTGATTGGAGACTGGAGGCTTGTGTGCTCGTATCATGGCGGTATTCAGTGTTTCTTTCCATTCTGCCTCCAAATGTTGGAAATAGCAATTGAACTTGATAAATCGAGCGCTTCTGAGTGCCGCTTGAGTTCGTTGACATAGTTGGCATCACCGGATTACGAGGGGATTCGATGAGACTTGCCCAGATAGTCCCTCGGTTGATTCGGAGGAGGTAGCCGGTGTCGGCTACGAGCATGCTTGGCGAAGGTCTCGGCTTCGTTCCCTATGAGAAGCTGTCACCCCTAATGACTTCAAGGTCTCCTGCCGGTTAATGAACTTGACACATTGATGGAGAGTGGAGGCTATGGCTTTCATGTGGTGTAACCAAGGCGCCCAGCGGGTGTGAATTCGAGATGGGATGTCCATTACATGGAATTTCTTGGCACCATTTGGGTTTCGTACCAGAGTTCCAGAACCACCGTCCCTAAGATGGGACGAGACGTGCCATCATATGCCTTGATTGACTGGGTAGATAGGATCATGTGCCTTTCATTGATGCGTAGGGCCCGCATCATGCTGAGGGGAAGGACATTAACGGCTGATCCATTGTCCACCAATACCCCTGGGAGTGATACGGTGTTGAGCCGAATAGTGATATCTGAGCTTCATTGTGCTTGGAGACATCTCTTGGCAAGTCTTCGTCGCAGAAGGTGATCATGCTACCATATAGGCGGGGATCATAGATTTGGTGCTTGTCTGGAGAAAGTGAGTCATCAAGCCAGTCACTTCGTGCCTTTTTCTTGCGAGGTAGAACCTTTGCTGAAGCCCCTGGGTTATGTTGAGGCCGTTTGTGGCGGTGACCATCCCCAGTCAGCATATTAATTGAGTGCGAGCGCCAAACTGGCGTTGGTCTTTCTTTGTCGGTATGCACTCGGGAGCCAGGACAAGCGAATCTTAGGCTGACCCGCGGGGGTTAGAGCTTTTGATTGGTAGTAAAATCACCCGGATCTGCGCATTCGGTGCCCGAAGGTCTCAATCCTATCGCTGGCAAGGCCTCTCGGCTTTTCTTCCCCTGTTTGCTTTGGGGAAGACTGGCTGGAGTAGAGTACATAGTAATCAAATCCCCCAGATGGCTCTCCGAGCGTACCCACACTAGTATCACCGGCCTCGAACCTCTCTTTCAATTTTTGCTGGGAGGAAATTTTCTTCTTCTTAGGAGGACGGTCCTCGTGTATCCGATCTGATAGTCCCTTTCAAGGCGGTCGGGCGATCACGGATATCCCACCAAATGTGTTCTACGGTGGTGGTGGATTTGGGATCTCGGGTTGACGGTCTTTGGAATGACTTTGAGTTGAACTGGTCCGGGGAGATCTGCTGTTGGGCTCATCTGGAAGCGAATGGTTGGACTCTGCCGGGTAATGAGAGGTATTAAGAGCTAGGGGAACAGGCACATGTTTGTTCTTCAGGGGAGCCCCAGTCAGTTGGGAGATTGTTAATGTCCCGAAATGGCGTGTGGCTTCTTCAATCCAGGCTTGCTGTTTGTTCTGGCGTTCCTCAAGAGCTTTGATGGCTAACCATATTTCCTCCACTGTTTCCCGATCTTCATTACCCATGCTGATATCTGCGGGATCGGTATCACTCTGAGAGGGGATAACAGACGGTATGCCGAACTCTTTCGTTCTGGCCCTTTTGGAATGGTGGCCCTTTGGATTGCTGTTTGGGGGCTAATTGCCCTGTAAGTCGACGGGCGGGAGTCCCGGCGGTAGAGACATAGGAATCTTGGGGTAGCATCTTGATATATCCAGGATGATTAAGAATGGGAGGAGAACTTCCTTCCTTCTTTGCGGTAAAAGTGCCATCGGAATTGAGACTGATAGTCAAACCATGACTTGCGACAACCCCCAGAAGGTCGTCAATTTGAGCCTCATGTCGAAGTCTCATCTGTTCTACGCAAGCTGGATCCAATCTTTGAGTGCATGCGAGGGATTTTGGAGGACGGAGCGGTTGTCCATATCATTACCGGGCGATGCGAGACATTCAAACCGGAGTCGGAACAAACGGCGAAGGCGACGATGCGCTTGACTCTTCCCAGCGATCAAACGGTGACCGGTGTCCGAACCAACCTTTGTGAGGAGGCTGCGGGGGAAAAGGCACGAGGGTTCGTAGATTTGGGGATTGAAAGAGGGTAAGTGTTTGGGCTTTGGGCTCATGCAACATGCGGTTATTCGTTCTTGTTTACTTAAAACATATTTTATTAACCTAATCGGTTGGAAAAGATTGCTCTTCTTTTCGCAAACTACTCTGGATCTGGATCGGTGGGCCCCGTCACTACGTCTATAAGCCCCTCGTATTCCACCGTATTTCGACCTCCCGGGGTGGACAGCCCGGGCGAGGGTCCTATAGGGCAAGCGGGTCCCACCGACCGAAAGAAAAACGATCCTAAAAGTCGGCGGATAATCGAGTCTTAACGAGCATTCGATGTAAATTACGGACAAGGCGACGTCAAAGTCAAGATCATGTCAGGGGCTCGACAAAAAGTCGGCATGATTTGGACCGATAAATGTCCACGATTGATCTTGACTTGTCGTCAATTAGGTCGTAATTGGGCATGGAATAATCGTTAATCCTTGATGACTCGGTGTCATGCTTTGGGAGTCGAGTGTATAATTTGTGCCGATCGAGTCAAAGTCAAGGCGCCAGTCAATATCTGGTCAAAGTCCGTGGTGGAAAACCGGCAGAACTTCGACTGATTAGGGTCCCGAAAGATATTGACTTGGTATGCCGACTAAGGCTTGAAAGGAAAGGTCTATACACAGACAGGGCATGACACAGACCAGACTAAAAACCAACCGGGTCTCGGACAAAGTGTGTCACAGATAAGTGCATGGTCGACACGAGGCTCCATGGGATGTTTGGGTAGTCCTGTGCTTGCACCGAGAGGCGTAATAAGACCAAACGGGCCGCGACAAGGATTTTCCCGGGTTAGGGACGTAGTGTGCAGTGTAAGGTCACGTGCGCGTAGTGTGCAAGCAGTCTATCTTCTTTTTCTGAGTAAAATAGAAATTTTTCATGTGTCTTAAAAAGAATGATGCATGATTTTTTTTTTTGAAAATTTTCTTTTTTTTTTGAAACTCTTTTTTTTGAAATTCTTTTTTTTTTTTTGAAATTCTTTTTTTTTGAATTTTTTTTTTGAAAGTAAACGCACACATAAGCACATAATTCAAAATTCAAGGCAACGGGTCCGATAGTCAAAATTTTGACTTTTCCGAGGCGGCCAAAACAACACGAAAATGTGAAAAATCAACACACACCACAAATGATTTTAAATGCCGGGACGGAAGCTTGACCCTCAAAAGTTTTTTTTTTGGAAACAATGATACCGGTACGTGGGATTGTTAAACCACAATTTATCCCCGACTCGTGTTAGGAGGCGATAACGGGAAGTTTAATGGTTTCCACCAATATACCAAATATCATTTTTTTTAGGATAAAGCTTATTTGTCCCCAGCGGAGTCGCCACTGTAACGATGTTGGTCCAATTTTTTCCCGAAAGATTTTGTTTGTTTTTCTTTTCTTTGAAAATCAATCGAAAAAACACACGGAGTCGCCACGCCATTTTTATTTTGAGGGCCAAAATATTGAAAAATGCCCGAGATCAGAGATTTGGGTTCGGAGGTCACGTTACACGCCGGGAAGAACGTTAGTGTTCACCCGGAATGCCTCGTAAAACGAGTCTTCCAAACATTTAAAATCATTTGTGTGTGTGTGTGTGTTACTTTGGCCAAAATAAATTGAAACTGAGAAAAGTAAAATTGGAAATTCTTTATTAGACTTTGAACAAGTCCCATGATTTTTGGTATGATTTTTGGGTTGAGTTTTGGTACTCAAAAGATTTTTGGAAATTGAAAACCAATTCTGCCAGAATGAAAAAGGCAGTGAACACTTGACTTTGAAATGGACTTAAGGGCTTCAAAACTTCATAATCTGAGAAAACTCAGAGAATGAAAGTTGTTCCATACACCTTAAATAAGATTTTTGTGAAAGAATTTTCCATTTTGGAGATGATTTGAGGACCCAAAACCTTCTGGAAATATCAGATATGAAATCTGGATTTCCAGAGACTGGTGATCTGACCTTCAAAAGAAAATTTGAAAAATGGAGTTTTACTCACGCAAAAAATAAAGTAAAAATATGTATGGAAATCTCTGGATGTTGGCTACAAAAATTATTTTGTAGTAAACACCAAATTCCAAGTTTATCTGTGTCCAAAAAATTAGACCATGGACTGAGGTCTTAGAAAATTGCTACTGGACAGCAACTTCTCAAGAAGGAAAACATGATTTTAAAGGGGGTTTTGCATCCATGCTTGTCCCCATTTCCCTAGGTTTTGATTAGTAGTCACTAGACATTTTAGTGGTGATCTACTATATCAAACCATCCTTGGGGTACATTAGGACTTAAGCATTTCATTTGCTTGGGAAGGGGGATTTTATCCTTGAAAATGAAGATTTGATGTATGAAAATGTTTTTTAGGGTTTTGAAAATGCATTTACAAGCAAGTAAGAAAACTTTGAAAGTAATGTTGATCCTTGTAGAAGATCAACCATGGAGATGAACTTCCATGGTGATCTTCTTGGATCTAGGGCAAGAAGATGAACAAACTACATTTTGGAGTTTGAAAATGCATGCATGGATGAGAGAAATTTAGGGTAAGGAGAGGGAGGTTATACCTATCTTCTTTGTGTTTTGTGTTTGAATGGATTCAAAGGCTTGAATGTGTTTAGGGTTTGAATGTGTTTAGGGTTTGAATGTGTTTAGGGTTGGTGATTTGAGTTGGTTAAAGAGAAAACAAGTAGATAACAATGAAGTCCTCTATGTTTTCTCTCTAATCCTCCTCCTAAAGAGTGATTTGAGCTTGAGTTAGTGTATGTATGAGAGTATGTATGAGAGTGATTTGAAAGTATTTTGAGTGAGTGGGTTTTGGGAAAGATTGAAGAGAAAATGGTGGTAATTCAAGTGAATTCCCACTGTTTTCTCCCTATTTTTCGCCAAGGTGCAGTTGCAAATTGTGTTGTTTCTCTTTTGAAAAGTGAAGCTGAGGGGTTCAATTTATAGGCCTGGAAATTTCAATCTTGTCCGCGCGGATGGTCTTGAAGGCGTGCACTGTTCATTAAATGCTGCTCCAGGCTTTGGACAGGAAGAATAAAATTCAAATTATACAGCCAGAAAATGTCCCAGCCACTTCTATTTCGGGTTTTTGACCATTTCTTTTGCTTTTTTGATTCTTTTCCATGGTTTATCTTTAAATGGCAATCCCTAATCTACCCCCACTTTGTTAGAAATGTTAGGAATTGTTAAAAATGTTAGAAATGTTAAAACTTTCGTTAATTTTCTAACGAAAATTCTAACAACTCAAATTGGAGCACTTACAGTTACGTAGTACGTTAGTGACATTCAGTTGTATAAGCTCATCTTACAGTGTTAAAGATGTTATTTGGTTAAGGAAAATTGTTTACATAATCGTATTTTTTTGTTCTCCGTGATATTTCTCCTCTATTTACGTTAAATATCACTAGGGGCAATTACCAAATCATCCCCCACCCTAACAAAAAATATTAGATAAATTGTCATATAGAAATGATTCTTAATTTTTAAAAATGGAGTTAGTTGTAGGAAGTGTGTATGTTATATAGAACATTAGTGACATTCAGGTATGTAATCTCATCTTTCAGTGGTGAAGATGATATTTGATTAGGGAAAATTGTTTACATAATCGTATTTGCTGTTGTTTTCTTTGTTATTTATTTTTCTATATTTACGTTAAATATCACTATTTCATATTATATATATTTTTTAATTTTAATTGGTATTTGATTATATATATATTGTTGTACTAATTTTGATTTAAAGTAAATTATATTTTTTTCGTGCATCGCACGGATGTAATGCTAGTATATTAAAAATAACATGTGTTTAATATGTGTTTAGTATAAGTGCCATCATTAATATTATAAACTATCAGTTCAAATATTTTTTTTTCTTTTTGACGATGTCCTAGCCACAAGAAAGAAATAAGGAGAGTGAAAGAAATGGAGCGGCTAGGAAGTTCACAAGAGCCTGATGTGAGTCCTGATGCTATCGCACCAGTACTAGCACAACAGAGAAATGCAGCGGAAATTAAATAAAGAAATCGAAACAAACAAGGATTTAAACACTTATCTACAGCAATATGCTGTAGACAATAAACTTCTCTTATTAAAAATCACTTTCGAATTGATTACAAAATGTAAACTAAGAGAATGACAAAATAACCAAAATGAACTCTCACTAAAACAAACTCCTCACAGCCTGAAATCTCTTCAGCCTTTTGGAGTGTAAAAACAGTGTAATGTAAACTGTCTTGGCCTTTGTATTTATAGCCAAGGAGGTCAGTGCTAACGGGTAAGGATAAGCTTTGATAAAGAGCTTGATCAATCTTCAATCTCTTCAATCTTCTTTATCACTTTAAGCCTTCATTTATCCATGTGAGAGTCCTATATAAATAACCAAAATAATACTAAAAGCATAATAATTTTCGGTCAATAGGTTAGTAAATAAAAATAAAATATTTACACAAATTAAATATAAAGAAAGTAACAAAACATAATTAAGTCAACCTTTTTGACTTGGCCCAAGTGTGATGCTATCACACTTTCAATCTCCCCCTGTTTTGTTGCTTTCTGTTCAAAAACAAATCTCAAGGAGAACACTATAAGCTTAAAGATACTCAAACACAAAATATGATATGGAGAGCTCGAACACTCCCCCTAAATACTAGCTATTAAAAACCAACAAACCACCATGTTCAACATGTCCAGAACAAACCAAAAAACAAACCAAACCAAAGCAAAAACAACCAAACCAGAGCAAAAACAAATATCACCATTGTTCCTAACACACACAAAATTAAAGACTGTTTATAAAAACATCATAACCCCCTTCAGAAAAAGGTCCTGCTCCAGTTCAGATTAGGATCCACATTCATTTCAGCTTGTGTCTTCGCAAGAAGCTCCCACCTGAAATCATGACTGACTTCTTCATAGACACGACTTGAGCTAGCTCCCCCTTTTTGATCAGAAAGCTCATCTCTTGCAGCCAACAATTTGTTCCTTCTCGCTGAGACTTCCTTGAACTGTACCCTTGTATTGAGCATCCACCTTTCCAAAAACTTGATTTCATCAGAGAGTACTTTTACTAGGTTCACAGGTGGTGCTGGGGATGATGTACGCACATCGTCAGTAGCATCAGCAGGTTCATCTTCATCAACATCTTGTGCATCAATTACAGGATCATCTGGGAAGGCTACAGGTAAATCTACAGTCCTGGTGGGGCATTCTAACACAGGCTGGATGCTAAAAGGTTCAATCTTTTCCACAGCCCTATCAGACATAAGAATTTATACCCCTTGTTTTAAGCACAAGCCAGTAATTAAGCATGGAAAAGGAAGGTCAGAGGGAAGCTCTTTCTCAGCAAACTGAATAATACTCCCAAAAATAACTTCTCCCAAGTTGAACTCTAGACCATTAAAAATCCTATAGATTAAATCAACATGGGGCACGGTTACTATATTCTTGTTTGATGTGGGTTTCCAATTGAATGTTGAGATTTTGAATAGAAAACCACAAAGAGAAGTGAGCATGGTACACTTGAACTGAGTGTGCCATGTGGGGTCAAGACCATTGGTAATAGAGTTGGCAATATCATTTTTAGGAGCCATGGGAGGAAGGATGTGAGGAGAGGGAGCATGGAGAAAAATATTAATCATGGCAGGAGAAAAAGAAACAATTTGATCACGAATTTTCACTTTTTCAAAACTATCAGACCTAGGATCTTGGATTGCTTGGACAAGGTTAGCATAAAATTCGCTAACAAGTGAGGGATAGTAGAAATTGGGATATGACACAGAGTATAAAAGGCCTTTTTCTTCCAGATACCTTTTCATACCAACTTCCGCAAAAGTTTTATCAACAACCCTTTCAACCAAAAAACCCTTCTTTCTAAAGAACCCAAACCTTTCTTTAACTGACTTAGACATAAATTTCTCAGGAGAGTGGGGGCTTACCTTTCTTGAGGATGGTTTAGAACTTGGGGAATGCCTAGGCTTAGGCAATTCAGCTTTGGAGGAACTGGCCTTCCTTAAGCTCCTTCTTGGTGAGGGTGCAGATGTGAGTACATCGTCAGCAACATCCTTCTTCTCAGTTTCAAGTTCATCTCTCCCAAGTTTAAACGTCTCATCTTCAGCTTCATCATCATCTGAACCAATGTCAGATGCTTGTGCAGAAATGGAATCAACAGCCTTAGCCTTTGCTTTTCTTATCTTTCCCTTCCCCTTCCTCAAATCCAATAGAGCTTGAAGAGGAATGTGCTCATCCTCTTCATTAACATCATCAGTCTCAGAGTGTGCCCCAGAGTACCAGTTACCCGGAGATGATCGAGCAGGGGCTACAGGTGAGTTGGTAGGAGGGGATGAAGTTGGAGATGTAGTGGTACCTTTGGTAGCACAAGTAGGGGACAGTTGAGGAGTGGAGATCTTACTAGGTGGAAAATCCCCAGGCATCACAATGATATGAGGGAAGATATCTCCTAGGTCTTGAGCTGCAGATTCAACTATCTCATCAGCTTTCTTCAGTTCCTCAAGCTCTACTGACTGAGCCCTTCTAGACACAACTTTGAAGGCCTCAGCATCACCCTCATCTGATTCGCTTGAATAAACAGTCAGTCCATCCAAATATTTCCTTCGTTGAGACACGGGCTTACCAGACGAACTACCAGAGCCACTAGCCGTTGTTTTTCCTCTCTTCCTCTTCAAATCAGCAGTGGGATCATACTCCTCATCATCATCTTCAATGAAATCTGGTTCGGCCATGTTAGGGCGTACCTTAGGAGTATACTCTCCCATGTTGGGAGAAAAACCCCTCTGCCTCAACGACCAGTTAGGGCCTCTAGACAACCCCGCCATTGCACCAACAGCTTTCAAATCCCTGGGATTATCAGCATCAATGGCATTGTCAGCAGCACCAGGGAGCGAAAATGTGACAGGGGTAGCCTCAGTATCGACAAACAGCTCCACGGCAGCTTCGGTTGGGGCCACCGGAGATGGAGGAGGCGAACGATCGGAGGTCAGAGACGAGGGTTTTGACGGAGACGCCATGAGCAGAGGAAAAAAAACAGAGAGATTTTGAAATTTTTAAGGGTTTTGATCACAATGGCCGGTGAGGGTTTAAAGGAGGAGAGGGTTTTGGTATTTATTTGATGTGATTGCACTCATTAACTCACACTAGGCTTAGGTCACTGAAGAGAGATCTAATTTAATTTGAACTAAACCACCAACTAAATCTCTTTGGCCGGTTGATATCCTTGGAGTAAATGATTTCTAAACATCCTTGAAGACTTAGATGATAAAGATAAATGCCAAAAACAATTTTAATATTTAGATAATGTACTTGCCATCGATACATTAAAAAATCCACAGAATTATACTCCCCCTAAACATATGGACATTTAAAAATTTTATAAGAAATTTTGTTGAGCATAAAATATTTTAACAACAATTAATTCAAGGTAGAAAAGCATTTGTTTGAATTTTTCACCAAGGACCAGGTTGACATAAAAATTCTAAAAATAATGATGCATAATTTACATACATGTGAAGGATAAATCTCAGTATATGTGTGGCATAGTATGTAATTACATCAGGGGACGCATTTCCTCTAAGAAAGTCAATGAATCAGAATCTTGTCTTGCTTGGCCTCTAGAATGCTTCCACATATAATTTTTTTTTCGTGGAAAAATATATTATGGGTAGCTTTCACTCTTCATTATTCTCATGGATAGCCCTCTTTCGAATGATCTTATCAATTTGACTCAAACTTTCTCTTGAAGTCATTTTGATCACATTGAAATGACTTCATACCATGAGTGGAGTGGCTGTTTCCCAATAATTTAATTTTTTTTTTTGTTTTTGCATCCACCAAGAGACATCTAGTAAGATAAATTTAGAGTCAACAGTTGTTGACTACTATTTAAGAAGGATTCACAATTCAGAGAAGAAACAAATCAAAGATGCACAACAAGTGACCACACTGAGATAAATCATGCAATGCATTTTTTTTGTTAGAGTTGTAGTATACAGGTGTTAGATATGATGTGATCACACGGGGGATCACATCATTATATTGCACACAAACTCAGAGATTTCCTTAGAGTGGAAAATCTCTGAAAATCAAGGGCTTTGGTGAAAATGTCACCAACCGTTTTTCAAGCTAATTGATTCCATGCTAATAATTTTTTGCTCAACAAGATCACGAATAAAATGATGTCTAATGTCAATGTGTTTAGTACGTGAGTGTTGAACAAGATTTTTTGATATTTCTATGGCACTTAGATTATCACAAAAAACAGTTAGGATATCACTTTTAAGTCCATAAGCTTTAATCATCTGATTCATCCAAAGGAGTTGAGAACAACAACTCCCTACAGCCATATATTCTGACTCAGCAGTAGAAAGGGATACACAGTTCTGTTTTCTACTATACCAAGATACTAAGTTGTTCCCAAGATAAAAACAACCACCAGTTGTGCTTTTCCTATCATCAGTATTGCCTGCCCAATTAGAGTCACTGAATCCTACCAGATTTGTGTTGGTTTCTCTAGTATAGCTTAGCCCTAAATTAATAGTACCACCAACATATCTAATGATTCTTTTTACAGCCTTGAGGTGGGATAATTTGGGGCAAGCTTGATATCTAGCACACATGCATACACTAAATATTATGTCAGGGCGACTTGCTGAAAGGTATAACAAGCTTCCAATCATACTTCTATATAAGGTGGGGTCAACATCCTCACCATTTTCATCTTTGCACAACTTTTGGGATGATCCCATAGGGGCTTTAAAGTGAGAGGCATTGTCAAGAGAAAATTTTTTAACCAAGTTTTTGGCATACTTACTTTGATATATAAAAATTCCTTCCTTATTTTGTTTTATTTGAAGTCCTAGAAAGTAGGTTAACTCACCAACCATACTCATTTCAAAGGTGGTAGTCATACTTGTGACAAAATAGTCTAACATATCTTTGGAAGATGATCCAAATACAATGTCATCAACATAAATTTGGGCCACTAAGATGCCTACATTTTCTTTTAAAATAAATAAGGTTTTATCTATCTCACCTCTCTTAAATCCCATTTGTATGAGGTGTTCAGTTACTCTCCCATATCAAGCTCTAGGGGCTTGTTTTAGACCATATAAGGCCTTTTTCAACTTATAAACATGATTAGGGAAATGGGAATCAATGAAGCCCTTAGGTTGTTCAACATAGGCTTCTTCATTTAGGACACCATTCAAAAAGGCACTCTTAACATCCATTTGATGTAAAGTGATGTCCAAATAACAAGCAATAGCAAGTAAAAGCCTAATTGACTCTATCCTAGCAACATGAGCAAATGTTTCTTCAAAATCTATTCCTTCTATTTGAGTGTAACCTTGGGCTACAAGCCTAGCTTTATTTCTTGTAATTTGCCCATTTTCATCAGTTTTGTTTTTAAAAATCCACTTAGTTCCTATTACATTTCCTCCAATAGGCCTAGGAACTAAAGTCCATACTTCATTTTTCTCAAATTGATTTAATTCTTCTTGCATGGCAACAATCCAATTATCATCCTTCATAGCTTCTACAACATTTTTAGGTTCAATATTGGAAACAAAACAGCAAGAACTCACCTTGTTCACTTGTGATTCAACACAATTTAGCCCAGCCAACTCACGGTAGTTGACTCTTGGCTTTTCCCTTGTGCTAATTTTCTCGTTTACATCACCCACTACTTGAGATATTGGGTGATTCTTTTGTACTCTGCTGGGTATGTCTTTGGTCCTATCCAAATTACCCTCTTCACAGTCAGACTCTTCAGTTTCTGAACCAGATGTTGTTTGCCCTGATGTAGGTGAAGATGTGCTTGCATCAGTACCTGCATCTGCTTTCTGCAGTCCACTTTGCTGCGTCTGTTCAGTTTGATTTTGAGTTTCCTGCATTGTCTCTATACAATCTGAGACATCATCTTCAAGAGATTTTAAATTTAGATCAGCAGAATCATCAAATGTAACATTAATTGATTCCATCACAGTTTTGGTCCTAAGGTTGTAAACTCTATAAGCACGACTATTTGTGGAATATCCAAGAAAAACAGCTTTGTCACTTTTGGAGTCAAATTTAGATAGATAATCTCTATCATTTAGAACATAGCATATGCATCCAAAAATATGAAAATATTTAAGTGTAGGTTTTTTACCAAGAAGGATTTCATATGGAGTCATAGTTGATTCAACTCTCAAATAAACTCTATTTTCTATGTGACAAGCAGTATTAAGTGCTTCAGCCCAAAATCGTTTAGAGATGTTTTTAGAACTAAGTATGACACAAGCCATCTCTTGCAATGTACGATTTTTTCTTTCTGCTACCCCATTTTCTTTCTGCTACCCCATTTTGTTGAGGTGTTTTAGGGGCTGAAAAATCATGGATGATTCCTTTGGAGTCACAAAACTTTGAGAACAAAGTGTTCTCATATTCAGTTCCATGATCAGACTTAATTTTGATAACTTTCTTACCATACAAGTTTTTCACCTTTTTATACCACACTTTAAATACTTCAAGTGCTTCAGATTTTTCTTTTAAATATAGCACCCAAGTATACCTAGAGAAATCATCTACACAAACAAATGAATATTTCTTTTTATCTAAGCTCTCAACCTCAATTGGTCCCATAAGGTCAGTATGTATTAATTCTAAAATTTCAAACGTGGAACTTTGGTCCACTTTTGGATGAGAGGCTTTGGTTTGCTTGCCCTTTTGACAAGAACCACACACACTTGATTGTTTAAAGTCGAGCTTGGGCAAGTGTTTAACAGCATCAAACCTAACTAATTCTTCTATTTTCCTATAGCTAGCATGTCCTAACTTTTGATGCCACAGTTCAAGTTCATTTGTTTTGGAGCTAAGGCAGGATAAGTTGTCACCAAATTTGTAACAATTATCTTGAGACCTTACTCCGGTGAACAAATATTTATTAGTGTTATCAAACACTTTGCATTCATGTTTGTCAAAATTGACATGTAAATTGTCATCACATAGTTGGCTTATACTAATCAAATTAGCTTTCAATCCTTCTACATGATAGACATTTTTCAGTTTAGGCATGTCATTCACACATAAAGTACCTTTACCAACAATCTTACCTTGTGCTCCTCCCCCATAATTTATATTCCCACCTTTGATAGTGATGTAATCCGTGAGAAATTTGGCATTACCTGTCATGTGCCTTGAGCACCCGCTATCAAAGTACCATGAGCTAGCAATGCTGCTCTTGAGAGAGGTAAACACTACTTTGCATTCCATGCTTTTCTTTTCAACCCATACGAACTGACCATGTTTTTGGCGATGTGAGTTGTGATGTGATTGCATTCGTTCACTCATCTGAGGAACATCTTTCCCCAGATCACGAATCCTCTTATAACAGAAAGGTCTTATGTGACCTGGTAAGAAGCAGTAATGGCACACAAATCTTTTCTTTTTGGTTGATGATTTTTGGTTGTGAAAAGTTTTAGGTTTCGAGGAACTACTTTCTCCCTCTTTCAAAAAATTTGATTCAAAACCAAGACCTATTTTTGAAAACTTGCTCACATTAAGTACCTCATCAAGAGTTGCCTTTCCAGTATTTATCTTTTCAAAAGTTTTCTTGGCCTCCGTGAGTTCGGTTTTGGTTTTCTCAAGCTCAATGTCACGTTTAGTGAGCATGACCTCAAGTTTGGCAATAGAATCTTTTTGGTTATCATTTTCAGTGGATACATTCTTCAGTTCATCTTTAACTTTAGATAATTCAGTAGAGAGTTTTTCAGTTACCTTTTCAAAGACAAACATTTTTTCAACACGCTTTTCCCAATTCCGGCATATAGTTCAAAGCATATGCATCCAGTAGCTCGTTATAGTTTCCATCATCTTCTTCTTCATTTTCAGACTTCTTGTTCAGCGAGGAGGTATAACAGTTTATAAAAGATTCAGAAGATGTGATGGTAGATGTGATAACATCTGAGGCTACATCACATTGATGTTCATGATTTGGAGGCGAGATTTCCATGATTGCTAAGTTTAGCGACTCATCTTCGTCCTCACTATCACTAAGGGTCGCACTTAGGCTCATCCCCTTTTTCTTCAGAGTATTGGCACATTCATTTGCATAATGACCAAACCCTTTACAGCTCTACACCGAATGTATCTCGCATCTATTTTTAGAAAAGCTAGTGGGTTTCTTGAAAGTACTCTCATTATCCTCTTTTGGTTTATCAAAAGTAGTTGGTTTTTTAGAGGAAAATTTGTTGTCTCTTTTGTTTTTGAGAAAAGAAGTAAATTTTTTTGTTAAAAGAGCAATATCTTCGTTTTCCAAATTAGAAATGTCAATTTCATTTGAAATTTTCTCAATCTCTTTTGGAATTGAGGATGCTTTAGAAAGAGCAGAAGCAAGAGCAACACTTTCAGCTTTATGTTGTTGCTGAATGGAAATGTTCATTTCAAACATGGTTATCTTACCCACAAGAGTATCTAAAGCCATGGTTGCAGTATCATTTGCTTCTTCAATAGCAGCTATTTTAATGTTGAACTTATCTGTGACAGTTCTTAACATTTTGCAAACTAATCTAGCATTAGAAATATGCTCACCTAGGGAGAGACATTCATTAGAGATTTCTCTTATTCTAGCAGAATAACTTTTTATGTCCTCAGTCTCAGTCATCCTCAAGTTTTCAAACTTGGTCATGAGAATCCTTAACCTAGTGGCTTTGACACTGTCATCACCTTCACAGTGAGCTTGCAAAATATCCCAGGCTTTCTTTGCTATTTTTTGATTTAAAACAAGTCTAAACATGTGTTCATCCACATGACTTGAAATAGCACCAAGAGCCTTGGAATTGTAATTAGCAAGAGTAACCTCATCTGCGGTCCATTCTTCCTCAGGCTTAATTTTGTACACTTTTTCAAAAGTTTCACCCTCTTCTTTATTCTTAACTTCAGCCTTAAGAGGGAACCATGGAATAATGATGCTTAGCCAGGCTCGTTCATCAATTGCTTTGATGAAGAGACGCATTTTAGCTTTTCATATAGCATAATTAGTTCCATCTAAAACCGGGGGACGGTATTGATTCAAGTGTCCTTCCATAATGACCACTCTTTCTTGGATCTCACTCAGTGAAGTCGAGTGTGGCTCTGATACCAATTGAAAGAAATGGAGCGGCTAGGAAGTTCATAAGAGCCTGATGTGAGTCCTGATGCTATCGCACCAGTACTAGCACAACAGAGAAATGCAGCGGAAATTAAATAAAGAAATCGAAACAAACAAGGATTTAAACACTTATCTACAGCAATATGCTGTAGACAATAAACTTCTCTTATTAAAAATCACTTTCGAATTGATTACAAAATGTAAACTAAGAGAATGACAAAATAACCAAAATGAACTCTCACTAAAACAAACTCCTCACAGCCTGAAATCTCTTCAGCCTTTTGGAGTGTAAAAATCGTGTAATGTAAACTGTCTTGGCCTTTGTATTTATAGTCAAGGAGGTCAGTGCTAACGGATAAGGATAAGCTTTGATAAAGAGCTTGATCAATCTTCAATCTCTTCAATCTTCTTTATCACTTTAAGCCTTCATTTATCCATGTGAGAGTCCTATATAAATAACCAAAATAATACTAAAAGCATAATAATTTTCGGTCAATAGGTTAGTAAATAAAAATAAAATATTTACACAAATTAAATATAAAGAAAGTAACAAAACATAATTAAGTCAACCTTTTCGACTTGGCCCAAGTGTGATGCTATAACACTTTCAGAGAGGAATCAAAATTTTGACCTTACAAATTTTGATGCTTGAATTTAACCATTGTATAAATTTTAACACTCTAATAAATACCTTTAAACAAAGAAACGATCATCTATAATTATATAAAGAGGGAAGTGCATAAGAGCACTCATTTTCCCTCCAAAATAAAGATGATTCTAGAATTTAGCTATTTCAAGTGCACCAATTTCAAAGTAATGTAGAAGATCTTTAATTGCTTCCTTCAAGTAGCCAATAATTTAATTAATGATTAATGCTTCCTCAAATTTTCTTAATTACTCATTTCTCTCTTTTTAAAGATCACCTTCACCCAATTCCACACTCTTGCACCTTTTTTATCATCCTCCCCAATATCACATTCATAAAACTGTTTTCACCTACAAACAATCAATTTTGAATATTTCTTCATGATAAATTCTTAATTTCTAAGATGGGAAGAAGTCTAAAATGACAGTTAATTTGCTAAGCATATTCTAAGGAGAAATAACAATAGCTATTGATTTATCGAATTATTTAGACCAACTTTTTTATATTTTCTTTATTTAAAAAAAAAAGAGACACTACTTATACTACAATAATGCTACTAATTACCCCTCTGAATCACATAAAATGATATTTTTTCTTTAATTTTATTCAGCCACTTCAATTTAAGTAATTGTTTTTTGGGAAAAAAATATATTCATTGTAAAAAAAAATTATATTTTGCACTTTCCTTATTTGTATAAATTTGTTGTCACAACTTTTTATCCGTGCGTTTAACGCACGGGTGCTACACTAGTTTTTATAAACTTGTTAAACGTGCCAATTTAAATGTTAAAAGCACTAATTATTCATGTTATTATTTACAAAAGCTTAAACAAGTGTTAGTTTGCAATAACTAAAATACCTTCCTTACAAATATTGCAAATCAATTATAACAAATATTGGTAGTATAATTTATACTCAAAAAATAAATTAGTCCAATGAAATTTTTGTGGATAGGAAGGGAATATCATAAAGAAAAGTAGTTGGTTTTGTGAAAAATCAATTTCTTCTTAACAATAAGAAAAATGAGTTTTTTTTGAAACCTACGGACCACGGGCGATGGTGAGCAAGAACGTTTATTAAGGTAACAGACAAGGTTCTTTCAAGCCTAATACAGCAGTGGACGAATTTGGGATCAAAATGAGGTGTAATTTTGTGCCAAAACCGAGAGAAAACTAAATTGATAAAATTCGAGAGAAAAACGCAAAAATAATTTACCCGAAGAGGAGAATCGAGAAAGCAGAAGATCGATCATGTATTTGATGGTCTGTGGAAGGAATTGTGTTTGTTGGTTTGCCAAATTAATTTAAATTAAAAAAAAAAAATATGACAATGCGTGTATAATATGACAGTTAGTGTAACTGAGTTGTTTAGTAAGTCACAATGCATGAGTTATTGATTGCTAGTAAATATATTATCGAGTGCAAAACCATTTATTTTACGAGTGTCAATTGCTAGTACATGTGTTAAAACGTGCTAGTGCATGTGCTAAAAATTGTCTGTGCATGTGCATGTATTAAAAAGTGTTAATGTCAATGTAAAATAATATCAGTGAATATGTGTTTGAGTGCTTGTGTTAGATAACAAAGTGTCCATGTTAGAATAAACGAGTGTCAATTTATGTGTGTTTGATAGCTAGTGCATGTGTTATTGAGTACTTGTGCACGTGTAAAAAAATATTAGTTTTAGTGTAAAAGAGTGTCATGACAGGTGAGAATGAGTGCGAGTGCAAATGTAAAAGAGTGTCATGACAAGTGAGAATGAGTGCCAGTGCAAATGTAAAAGAATGCTGCTGTTAGTATAGAAAAATGCCAATATTAGTGTAAACGAGTAATAGTGTTGTGTAAAAGAGTTCAGTGCATGCGTGTGGTGTTTGAGTGCAAATGCATGCGTGTTTGAGTGTCAATGTGAATATAAAATAGAGTTAACGTGAGTATATAAAAGTGCCGGTGTTCATATAAAATAATGTCAGTTCATTTCATGTGTTTTGAATGAAAGTGATATTAATAAGTTTCAATTATTTACAACTAGAATAAGCCCGAGTTCGAGGACACGTTTTTTTTTTTTAATTAAGCCCGTATTCGAGGACACATGTTTTTTTTTTAATTTAATTTTTTTTAAGAGCAAAATGGAAAAGGGACAAAATAGTGAGGACAAAATGAAAAATTCGATCATTGAAACTATTCATTCGACTGTAGTACACCACTACCATTTATACTATAGATAGTCATCAAGCATTCTAAAAGAACACCTAGTTATTTAATGCCACCACATATTTTTTAAAAAAGTTTTATTTATTTACAAAAAATGCCATCATATTTTTAAAAACTCGTTTTTTTTCGATAACTTACGAAATTTGATTTTTTTTATGAGATACTCCCTCCGTTTCAAAATGTTTGTCTCATTTGATTTTTTTTGTTGAACTTTGATCACAAATTTATGAGAAATTAATCATATTCATGAAATTCTAAAAGTTGTTTTTGATAATATTATTAATGGTGAATCAATAGGAATTTTTAGAATTTTATGAACATAATTAAATTATCATATACTAAATAAAATGAAAGGAGTATTTACTAAATAAAATGAAAAAATAAGACCTCAATGGAAGGAGTATTTGTGATCATAGTTCAACTAAAAAGTTAAATGAGACAAACATATTTATATTTATGGAAGGAGTATTTACTAAATAAAATGAAAAAATAAGTTAAGTACTTAGTAAAATAAATAAAAATGTGAAAATACCTGAAACCCGCCCACCGTTTTCGGGGCAAGAGAAGTCCGACTCCTCTCTCTCTTCCCTTTCCATTACAAAAATTCCCCCTACACCTCTTTCTTAACCTTGTTCATCGCTCTCTACATTTCACCATCTTTCTCTGCAACAACACAGAAAAACCATGGCCGATTCTAATGCTGCGAATAACAAGACCTCAATGGAATCGCTCAGGGAATGGGTCGTCGAACACAAACTCCGTACCGTCGGTAAAATTTCTTAACATCATCGTACTATATCTATTTCTTTTGGTGATGATTTTATCATCAAAACTGGGCGATTTATTTTGAATTTATTTTCTTTAAAAAAGGTTGTCTATGGTTGAGCGGTATAGCGGGTTCAATTGCCTACAATTGGTCCCAACCCCACATGAAAACCAGCGTCAAGGTCATTCACGCTAGGTATCCTTCTTTTCCATTTACCATCAATTCCCCCTTTTTATTAATCCATATTATGCATGAAATGGGTCTCATTTATGAAACAATTTGTTAACAAGATTCACACCCCAAAAAAGACCCTGTTCTCGGTGGCGAAGCCAGAATTTTTTTGGATTGGGGTCAAGTTTTTTTAGCATAACATTATGATTGAGGTATTTGCATTTATTATATAAGGGGATCAAAATATTGTTTTAGTGTTAAATTTTCTCAAAATTAAGGGGGTCAAGACATATAAATTCATAAGTAATTTTTAGTAGTAAATTATCATTTTCTAAAAATTTGATAGTACTAAAATTGACACATTCCAAACTTGAAGGGGTCAGATGACCCCCTTGCCATGACTGTAGCCTCGCCACTGCCTGTTCTTATAGCTTTGAATTTAAATAATTGCAAGTGGATGTATTATTTGGTGGATACACCGATTGCAGGTGATATGTATTCAGGGCCGGTTCCGGGGGTTTGGGCCAAGCCAAGCTAAAAAAAAATGACAATAGCAAGATCTGAAATCGGGTGTGATCAAGGCCTAGGAGTTTTTTAGATCGTCTCCTTAACCACTAGGACATATTAACCATTTTGCTTTGAAATCGAGATCTTTATATAATAAAAGACGGCAGAATTTGGGGCCATGAAAATTGTTACTTCCTCCGTCCCAAAATGAATGTCCATTTGGGATATAAGGGTCATTTTGAAAATGTTGATTTTAATAGAAAAAATCATAAACATTCTTGCTATTCGCTTTCAAAATTTTAATGAATTATGAAAAAATTTTGAAAAAAAATTATTGGAGACAAAGTTATTTGAATGTAAAGTTTCTAAAGGTCATTCATTTTGGGACAAACAGTACATTTAATTTGGGACATGGGGAGTAATAATTTTTGGGGGCCAACGGCTGCCTCTTTGGCCTAGCCTCAGGGCCGGCCCTGTATGTAATTGTTTGTTGTCAAGTTTCCACTTTCTTTTATAATGCTTGCCTGACTTTCTAACGATTCAATAATTTGCGTTGTTGGGATCATGTGAGAGATGTGGTGTTCCGCTTCTCTACCAAAGTTTCTGGTAAGGATTGTCAAAAAACACAATCAGTTGATACCATGTCATTATGAAATGCCCATTCTTCTAGTCTTTAGATGCCTTTAAGGATAAAAGGGAGCCTAGTGCCTACTTGTCTTCTTGGTTCAATTGCTGGCTGCTGTGGGTAGAGAAAGCATATGAGAAGTAGGGATCAATTGGGAAAACAAGGTACCAATCTTCAATGAAATGTTACAAGTCACAAACCTTTTGGAAAGGTAAAACAAGGAGTTTTCTCATGTTACTGTGGTTAATTGCCTGGAACTACTATCTGCCAGATTCTTGTTTTGTTATAAATCTACTAGCAGCGTTCATGAGTCCTCTGAACCCTGACAAGAAGCCGGTTTTTGTCTTGGGAGGGAGTGCTCTTTAGATAGTTACTTTTTTTTTTGGCTCAAGCTCTAATTTTTATTAGCTCGCTGATAGAAGTCTGAGTCACTTGTTAAAGGTTTTCGAGGGTGTTATTCTTATGTCTTAGAAGTTATATACCATATAGTTGCTTTTTATCCCATTTCTGGAGTGATAAAATAGCGTCTGTCTAGTATTTGCAGAAATTTAACGATCTATTATTAAGAGCGTTGTATTACGACTATAGCTGAATTTGCATTGTCTTGTGTCAGAATCATAATCATTACAATCTCAGTAGCAAAACTTTTATTGATTTGTACTATTTAATGGTTTTATTCTGTTCACCTGGAAAGTCATGATATCAAAGTCAGAAAAGGATTATTTCTGAGCGTTCATGAAGAAGTTATGGTGCAATTTTCAATTTCAAGGGTGTAGAAAGACAAAAGGGGGTTAGATATAGATAGAGGTCAGCATGCTAGTAGAAGTCGGTTTTCATTCAGGATGAAGATTTGTAGTTATCTAAGCTAAATCTGCAAAATGGAGATGCTAATTTGCTTGTTTGTATGGAGCCGAACGAACACATATGGGTAAAATAACAAGATTTGCGGTGATAGTTCACTTGCATGGTGTCCGGTGTCTTCTTTCCAGGAGACGATCACTATTGATGAGTGTATTTTTAGATACCCACTTCTTGTAAATTTGTAATAAAACCCCTCGCAAGTACGAGTGCCAATTTGTAGCAATATACTTTCGTAGGGGTCAAATCCACAAGGACTCGGGTTGCTTGTTTTAATTCAAATGATGCACGCTTAAACAAATAAAGGACTAAAAGGGGGGGGGTTGGTTTTGAAAGCAAAATAACTACTAAAAAGATCAAAACTTTAGACTAAATAAAGCAAGAAAACAAGTAAGCAAAATAGGAGATTAAACAATAAAGAGAACTAATTTCATGGATTGGACTTCACAAAATCATCAATCTATGCCATGGGAGTAGATAAACAAAGGTAATTAATCTCAATCTAGGGTTCACCACTATTGCAAAGATTGGGACGGTAAGGCGGCCGGATTTCAATCTATTATTTCCAAGTCAATCATTTTTCGCAAATCAAGTCCAAGTAATTTAACTAGGAAAAGCTTTAAGATTAAAAGGATAAAGAACCTAAATCAATTTTGCTTTCTATCACGGCGGCAAATCAATTTAATCTTCAAAGCATGAATCTTTGGTGAGAAAATCCCCAAATCAATGGTGGAAAATCAAACCCAATTTGTTAAAAAGCAATTAGAAACTAAATAGAAAGATTAAATTTGAAAATACAAAACAATTAAAACATAGACTAAATAGATAATATTAAATCCAACCCATGAAACTATTTAAATTAGCTACTCCTAAACATAATGATAGAAAATAAAACACTAAAATAAAAAATTAGAAAAACTTACAAAGAAAAATCAATAAATCCCCAAAAAGGGGGAAGTAGCCTCCCTCTTCTTCCCAAGATTAAAACATAACCCTAAAAAAATATAACATCCTACTATTTATATCTAAAGTGGAAGAGGTTGATTAGGCCAAATAAATGGATTAAGGTCCAAGCATAATAAACCAAGGAAGGGCCCAAAACAACCATTTAGCCTGCTTAAAATTGGTCTTAGGCGCTGAGGATGAGCTTGCTTTTGCGTTGACTTGGACCAATGCATGTTTGGGCTGACTTGGGCGACCGCACAAGGGCCACGACAATGCATGTGCGGCCGCTGTTGTGACTTGGTTGGCCGGCCACTTCTTCCTTTCTTCATTAAATTCTCAACAAGTCCTTGCCAAGGAAATTCCCAAGAGGCCCTTGCATTTCCAAAATACCTCTAAAGTCCCCAAAGTTTGCTCCGCTCCATAATTTCATCTTTTGTTCACATTCAACCACCCATTTTCCACCTTTTCAACCTGAAAATAAAAAAACACTAACAAAGCAATTAAACTACCATTTTACTTGGGAATTTTGCAATAAATAGAATTTAGAACATATAAAATGGATATGTAAACATATCCATCAACTATTCTATAATAAGAGAGTTTGAGGTTGAAATGAGCTCGTCCACCAAGAACTAGGTTTTTCTGATCAACATCATGAATAGAGTATTTTTATTGGTTGACCATACTGAGAAGGCGCTTACCTTCATATACTGACATGAAGGCAATGATGGGTCCAAGTAGATTTACCCTGAGCACTTGTAGCGGGGATTGATGAGAAAATTGATCAAATTTCGTTATGCGTGAAATATATGGTTTCGTTTGGTCTATACATCTGGATTGTGGGACCAACAAAGAGAAATGTTTCTATTATCTAGATGGGCAACTTAAGCACAAATCTTTGTTTCTACTATCAAGATAAGCAAATTAAGCACAAATGTTAATATTTACGTTAGTATACTGTTAATTGGAATGCATATTTTATCTTTTATCCTTAATACTCCCTCCGTCCCAAAATGAGTGTCCATTTTTTTTTTTTAAATTTTCTCTTGACCAAGAGTAAATTTGGAAAAAAAAATGGACATTCATTTTGGGTCAGAGGGAGTAGTAGTTTATAGGAGTAATAAAGTTTATACTGTGATGTCCAATTTATGTTAATCCTTTGGGCTTCTTTCTTGTTGTCAATTTAGGTTGCACGCACAAGCCCTTACGCTGGCTGCATTAGCTGGAGCTGCAGTGGTTGAGTACTATGATCATAAATCAGGTCAGAAGGCTGAACGGTATGCAAAATTCCTTCCTCCTATGGATAATTACTCTCACAAGGATTGAACGGATCTCAAGTATCAACCTATATCTAGATATTCACCAGACCCATAATGAGGTATTGAATAGTGGATATATGTTCTGGGATCCAAGTTTTGTATGATCTGGTTATTTTGATTTAATTTCCATCAGTTTTAACATTTAATAAATTGGTCACAAGCTTTCTGATAGCTTGATGCCACCAGACAAGAAAGTTCTGTATCTTTGAAAATGATAAAGAAAGTCGATTGATCTATGATCACTATTGCTGTTTCTCTCTCTGTCTTGCTCTCTCTCTCTCTCTCTCTCTCTCTCTCTCACACACACACACACACACATATTAAAGCACACAATTGTTTATTCCAGTAGTACTACATAAAACAAATTCTGAACAATCTCTATCAGTAAACAAATTAAGTCACTTGATTAAGTGAGAATTAAGTACCTAAAAATTCAAGCAAATTCATAATGCCATATATTATGCAGTGTCATGCGTCCTCTAGTTTTTAATCGCACACTTGGCTCGAATCTCTCCTTGCTTACCTGTCAATACACCAACGGAGCTCAAGCGTACCATAGCTGCGCCAAAATCCTGAGCCCAAACGGCAGAGTTATTCATGTATTTTCTAACAATCCTTGATGTTACTGGACTACCCAGTAGAACTTGATCAACAGTGAACAAAACCCTGTGCTTGTTCAAATTCCGGTAGAACTGATTATCCAGGTGGTTAGGAGTAACAAGGTCAAGGTTCGCTAATCCCGCACCTTGACCTTTCTTGGGGCACAGTTTTTTCAAGATTGTTGCATATGTTGGATCCAAAGACGGGTCTTGTGGGTACAACCGATCCGTGAAAAACTTACACTGTGCAATCCCGATCGAGTGGGCCCCAAAAAGTGCCACCATTTCGGTCACTGACAGGCCTCTATCCGAGAAAGCTTTTGTCAGGGTGTTAAGATCAGAATCGGGACCCGGGATGTCCACGTCTTCCATTGAGGAAATGACCCCATCACGACGCCCAGCGGGGACAGTATAGGAAATTCCACCCACAATTTTGACACTGTCTCGTGTAGCAAATGAAAGTATATCTGCACACGACACGGTTTTTGGGCATGCAGCTTCGATCTTGGCTTTGGCCTCGTCGATTACTGCAAATCCTCTGAGGGTCCCGACATTTGGTGGAGCTTCTTGTTCTGAGATGTTGGTACCTGTTCGTGTGAGCAGGAGTGAAGCATCACAACCCTTGATATTCACATTAGCCAAACGCGTAACTAGGTTAGATAGTTTCTTGTATACAATTGAAAAAAAAAATCTTAATTAACTCAAAACTTGTTAACTAGAGAACTCTGACGACTTACTCTGACAAAGCAGTCATGGAACATGAGTCGAAGGAGGCCAGCAGCTAGTCCAGGATCTGCTGTAATCTTTTTCATTGCAACGTCCCTCACTATACGCTCTGCAGAAGGGCAGGAATTTTTATAGAACCCCACTGTCAAGGGTTGAGCTGATGTCTCTGAAGTTATCAGAAGCATCACTGATAAAGAAACCAGCCAAATGAGGAACCTCATTGTGTAAAGTTTGACTCAAATTGATATGAAATATTAGCTTCAGGAGAGACTATATATAGGCAGGAGTTGTGTCTGTTTATGAATTGTTTCCATTTGGAGTCTGCTGTTAATTTGACTTTGCATGTAATCCTAATCTTCATGCTGTTTTTTATTAACCATTACTTGCCTCCTTGACTCAGTTAAGGTGAGAGAATCCCTTTGCGGTTTCCCTTATGTTTTGCATTTGTCATTTACAATACTTATAATTGAACTAAAAGATTAGTCGAGTTGACATTTAACAAATAAATATAGTTAAGCTGTTTTAAGTGCAATCATTCCTTGCAGATTATGCTCTTCTTATAATTGCCATTTAGTTTTCAGCCGGCATGCATATGACCAAGTTTATCTAACCAAAACTTGCAGTTGGCCATCAGCGGAGGAGTGCATCTGTCTAATAGCCTAATGCCAAACTTTGTCAACAAGCCTGTTTTGCCCTGCATAATTACCTCGATCTTATTGGTCGGTATAACTATCTTCGACAAAGAAAGGTTTTTTTTTTTTTTTTTTTTTTTTTTTTTTTTAACTGTTGGGGAATGATAATGATCCAATATAATTATTGCGATCTAATAGCTTGGACCCCCTCATAGTTGTGTCAACAAGCCTGTTTTGCCCTAGTCCTTGTTCCGTTTCTACTGTGTTGGACTGTTATTAGACAGATTTTGATACTTTGGACACTCTGATTGTGCTAATCTTTTCATAGTGATTTCTGGTAAGTGTGAGTTTGGCACTGCATTTTGGAGGCTTATAATCACTTTTGTAAAAGCGTTTGGATGTCAATAATGATTGTGATTTTAAGCTATCAAAACGAACTGAAGCAACTATGACCCAACTTTTACCAAGAGTGATTGTGAAAAGCCGTATCTCTATCCACTAGGTCTACGTATTTTATGCTCGGGTATGTATCTATTCATTGTATATCCGCGCAAATGCAATTTTGGGGATGTGTTATTTTAATCAATCATTAGATGTCCGGTTCTTTCGTAGTTTAGTGAGAGAATTTACTTGCACTTTCCTTATTTATTGAGTTTTGAATTTGTCACGTAAAATACTCGATTAATTAACATGAGTTAAGAGTTGACATTTTTCAATGAAGAAAAGATCAAACTATTGAAATATTTAGAGAACTGAGTCTAACATATTTGTGTATTAAGTTGTGGCACACAACAACAGACAAGACAACTGTAATAGTAGGAGAGTATTCACCAAATATAGTTATTTATCTATTCCCTCCGTCCGGCATCTCAACTTTCCTTTTTGGGCGTCCCATTTAAAATATCTTAACCCAAAAAAGGAAAGTTTTTTATTATTTTTTTATTTGTGGGACCCATTTGTCATACTCACAATAAATATTCACTAACTATTCCTTACCCCACTTTCTCTTTCCTACATCACTTTCATACTCACAACATTTATTTCACTATACACTTTTTACATTATATATATTTATTCCTTAATTCCCGTATCATCGAATCCATTTTGAGACATTTATCATGGGAAGGAGATAGTATTAATTTGCAATGTTACTACTTACTTCCAATAGTTCAATTTTACCAATTGATATCTTAACATTTACATTTATTTGCAATTCCATTACAAAAGTAACGGATCATTATATTTTTAACGGAATGAAGATAAGGGGATTTGCACATGATATTTTAAGGGGTGTTTTAAAGTGATTTTTGAGTTATACATATCCGATTGAAATGATTATTTTTAAATTAAATCTAATATTTTAATTTACAACATATATTTGTTTCATAATTTTTTGGTGATTAAGGTTTTTTAATATTTATTTTAGTATAAAAAGTAATAAAAAATTATTTAAACAAATAGAAAATATGGGAAAAATAATCTGAAAAAATATCCCCACCGTGCCATTCCATCTCCCTCTCCCTTTTCTTTCCTCCACCACTCCGCAACCTTCCCCCTGTAACCCCTTCCACATCCACCCTCCTTCAAATTCGTTCTCCTCCCTCTCTCTCTCTCTTCCCACTTCAAATATTATAATGGATTCGACAATTTACATATAGGATTTATTTTACAGGAAAAATATGTGGGAAGATGTATTATTTTGGGATTATTTTTTCCATGTCTTTTTGTTTATATACTTTTTCTATATTTGATATTAAAATTAATATATAACAACCCGTTCTATAAAAATTTAATATATATATATATATATATATATATATATATATATATATATATATATATAAATATTAGATCAATTTTCAAAAAAAGAAAAAAAATCCTGTTAATCGCATATACTCCATCTGTCCCATAAAACATTACCCCTTTTACTATTTTGGGCGTCCCACTTTAAAGTCCCACTTTCCTAAAAAGGAAAAAAAAATTACTATTCTCTCCACTCATTCTCTCTCCTCCCACTCACAACACTTTTCAAATTTACTATTCTCTCCACTCATTCTCTCTCCTCCCACTCACAACACATACTTTAATAACATTATTTCTTATTTTCCGTTCTCAATAGTAAAGGGGTAAAGTTCTCCGGGACGGAGGAAGTATGTAACTTCAAAAACACTTTAAATGTCCCTTAAAATATCATGTGCAAGTCACATGTATCTATAGTATAAATTAGAGTTGTTCACTTAAGTCAAGGAACAGTTGAATAAATAGTGTCAACAGCCGAAATTTCCATTTTGCCCTCACTATTTTGTCCTTTTCCCATTTTGTCCTTAAAATTTTTTTTTTTTAAAATCAAAAAAAAAAAAAAAACCGTGTCCTCGAACACGGGCTTAATTAAAAAAAAAAATAACGTGTCCTCGGACACGGACTTATTCTAGTTTTATTAAAAATATAACGAATCGTTACTTTTGTAGTTCGAATTGCAAAGAAATGTGAATGTTAGGTATTAATTGGCGAAATTGAACTCTTGGGAGCAACATTGCAAACTAAAGTAAATGTTAGGAACCAAATTGCAAATAACCCTTGTTAAATTTGGACTTAACTGAAATAACAAAGCTAATAAAAAGGGTCAAAGAGTAGTTTTAGAAATGTGCTGGGAGTTTTCACGACCTCTGTTACGTACCCACTTTTCCTATTTGGTCATTGTTTAGGAGTATTTTGGTATTTTCCTATTTTTTTTGCTTCGAAGGCCTAATTTGTCTGTAATAATTTATGCAAAACTGATTTCTAGAATATCATTTAGTATCTTAGATTCTTGGAATAAGAAAACCTTAGTATTGTTTCGTGATCTAACTCTGGGAACGTAGCCAGAATTCTGATTAGGGGAATCAAGTTATAAGTTATATGGTGCCCGTTTGTTTTTTTTTTTTTTTTTTTTTTTTTTTTTTTTTTTTTTTGAATATCCAGGTTCCCACTTTGTTGGACTAATCCCCACCACTGCGCACTGGCCCCACAGATGCCTTTGGCGGAGGTAAATCGCGGGATGCGCTTCTATGCAATGTGGCAGCACCCTTATACTCCGTAGGCCCCCAAGGAGCCCTCCTACAAGACATTTACATCACTCTTACATCACCAAATGACTGCTCCAGCTGCTCCTGCCAAAAAGACATTTATCACTCTTACATCACCAAATGGTGCCCATTTGTTTCAACTTATTTGGGTGATTTATGACTTTTGAGTTCAATTAAACTAAAATAGGAGTGCTTGTTTTCACTTATAAGCCATTAGCTTATAAGTAAGTTACAACCTAACTATAACATAAATAAGCAAAAGCCAAAAAATCATAAAAATAAAAATGCTGCATTTCACCATTTATTTTACTCAATAGGTCTCGAGTTCAAATACTAATACCTACGCATTTGTTTATTTTAATTCTTCCTTACCTACTTCTTTGGTCAATCAAATTATTTGACTTTCTTTTATTTTCTTATTCTCATTTAATATTACAAAAACAAATTATTTATTATTAGGCTCATTTTTATTCTATATTTTTAATTTTTATAAAATAATTATACAAACATAAATAAATTAACAAAAGAGAAAAACATATACAATATATAAATAAAAAAATTAATATTTGAATTCAAACTGAATCCTTTATTATAGTTCATTAAATTTATCTTTTCTTATTTTATTAATATTTAATTTCAGTATATAAATGTAAATTTATTTATTCCTCTTAATTACATAGCAAATATTCATATTTATTTATTTGCAAATAATAGTTTTTTCTTGAAAAAAAAAATCAAAACGAGTATTATATATTAAATTCATCACCTATTAATTAATAAGTCATCAACTATCAGTTATAAGTCACCAGTCATCAGATGCGACAACCAGTTATCAGCCAATCAACTATAAGTCATTAAACCACCAACCATCAGCTATCAACTGCAACAAACGAGCCTACAAGCTATATAGTTTCCTTTTAAAAAAAGAAAATGACTTAATGATATGCGAGAAAGAAATGATTGGCGAATGAGGATCATTCATCTAATAAATAAAAAAATGATGTAATAAAACTGGATTATATTTTGCCTAAATTGCAATTACAAAAACGTTGAAATAGAAGATTTAGATCTAAAATTGCACATTCAGTGATCGCGATGGCGGTTGCATCAACGCATTTTAGTGGTGCAACAAACGATAACATATGCCACAGTAGCATTTATGCAATGTGTTGTAGACATGGGACGATCCTGTACCCGTATCCGTACGGACCCGTGAAATTGTATTCGGATTTGACTCGTCAGAATCGTAACTGTGTAAGACCCGTGAATCGTTGGACTCATACCCGTACAATTGGCGGTTCGATTACGATTCCTCATTTTTCGGACCCGTGATCCGGCGGGTCCAACCCGTGGAACTGTACCCGTGAGAACCGTGTCAGGAACCGCGTCAGACGCGTCAGAATATTACCTTTTTCACCGACTTTTTGACCTCTTTGTCTTTAATCCCGTTAGTATTCCCATTAGTAATGGGCAGTTTGATCAAAATATTACCGTTTGACTGACTTTTTGACCTTTTTTCAGTCTTTCAAAAATAAAATTTGTTATTCATATATAAATAATATAATTATCTAACTATAAATACCATTTTTCACCCCAAATAATTTACTTCACAAAAACTCAATTATCTCTCACTCTCTCTCTTTCTCTAACGAAAATTGTTAATTCAAATTTCAAAGCCTTTTTTTTTTTTTTACATTTTTAATTTGTTAATTCATTATATAAAATTATCATTTCTCTTTGACTTTTGGTAACAACTAAATTTGAAAAAAAAAAATTGAAAAAAAAAAACAGAAAACCATTATTTTTTAAATAAAGTCTGTTAGATTTTTAACAGAAATGGACCCGTAGGAACCGTGGACCCGTATCCGTGCATCTCACGGTTCAGTTACGGTTCCTTCGATTTCAGACCCGTGACCCAATGATTCCTACCCATATTCATACTCGTATCCGAATTTGGCCATGTCTAATGTGTTGTATGTTATCTTGATGATAGAATATACTCCCTCCGTCCCATTAGTAAGAAGAAATTTACTGTAGATACGGGAATTAAGGAAAAGTGAATTATAGTGGAGAGAATAGTGAATTATAATGGTGTTGTGAGTATTAAAATAATGTAGGAGAGAGAATGAGTGGAGGAAATAGTAAAGATTCCTTTCCATTTTAGGAAGTTTGTGGTTTGTAATGGGACGACCAAAAAGGAAAGTTTGTGGTTTGTAATGGGACGGAGGGAGTATAAATTAAGCTAAAGTTAACTAGTTACAAATAAGCTATACTCCCTCCGCCCCACCCGAATTTGGATAAATTTCTTTTTTGGGCATCCCATCCGAATTTGGACAACCCAAAAAGGAAAGTTTATAATAATAAAAAAATGGGCATACCCCACTCACTCATTAACTCACTCATTCTCCACCATACAATTTATTCAACCAACCACTATTAACTCCACTCATTCTCTCTCTTCATTTTCTACCACACATTTTTATTATCTTATTGTTATTTCTTAATCTCCGTGTAAAGTAACTTTGTCCAAATTCGGATGGAACAGAGGGAGTATTTATTTTAAGAATTTAGGGTTTCATATTAAATTTTACTATAAATCAGGGGGTCAATATTGCATGTATTTTTTAAACTTCATATAACTACATAGGTATGGGACAGGTCCGACCCTAACGTAACGTAAGGCGAGTGAGACTATTGTATAGGAACCCCAATTTTTTTTATCAAATTTAGCGCCCCGAATTTTTAGTTATATATTCTCCCGTCCCACCTTACTTAAGAAAACCTTCCATTTTGGGCATCCCACTTCACTTAAGAATTTCCAAAATGAAAACCTTAAATCACTATTCTCTCCACTCATTCTCTCTCCTACATTATTTTAATACTCATAACACCATTATAATTACTATTTCCTTCACTCATTCTCTCTCCTATTTAATTTTTCACACTCACAACACTTTTTCCACTCATTCTCTCTCCTAATACTATAATAATATTCCTTAATTTCCATGCCATTTCAAAATTTTCTAAATGAGCTGGGACGGAGGGAGTATATGTAAATTTTAATAAAGATACAAAAATATTAAATAAGATACAAAACAAGGGTTAGGATTAGTTTATGTAATGTGGTTCGGTTTGACGGTTTGGTCTCGCGGTTCGGTGGTTCGGTCTCGCGGTCTCAAACCGCGGTTTGGTTTGATTTGGTTCGGTTTAGTTTGGTTTGGAAGGGTCAGACCACAAACCAAACCGAACCATGTGGTTTGTAGATATTTGAGACCGAACCGAACAATTCATACTTGAAAACCAAACCAAACCAAACCGCATGATTTGATTCGGTTCGGTCTCAAACCGCGGTTTGAACCGAACCACTTACACCCATACCTTGCACGCATCCTGCTGACTTGAGCTCATGGCTTCCAACCTGGAGGTCATGAGTTCGATCCCCCCAGAAGTTAGAGGGAAGACTTTCTCTCCCTAAAATTTATCTCCTAAACGCTTCTGTGCGTACATGTGTGTATGTGTGTAAGTAGTGAAAAAAAAATAATTTAAAAAAAAATACAAAATAAAAAAAATCAAGCTGAGTATTTCTTTTTCTTTTTTCCTTACACTTTTTTTCTTTCCCTCCTCTTCTCCTTTTGGGCTTTCCTTCTATAAGCCCTTCTTTCATCCTTCTAATTTTAATTAGTTGAGCTTTTCATTCATTGTTCCAAATTTAATTAGCATGTTGATTTGTTTTTTTCCAATAAAAAATAATTGTTTACCATATTTTCTTCATTATTCTAAAAAAAAAAATGAATTGTTTGCGTTAATTTGTTTCATTAAATTCTTTGCAATTATTACTAAAATTAATTGCTTTATTTTCTAATTCATTTTGCAATTATCTCAACCCAATCAAAATACCAAATTCAATTGTTAATATACTAGTACAGACCTCCCGTGCGAACCGCACGGGTCAGTACCCCCAATCTATCATTATTCTTTTTCTCATCACCTTAAACCTACTCTATTATTAACTATCGAGTACCCGCCACCTTCTATGTAAAATCATCAAAACTAACCTGAAAACAAAGAGACAAATTATGTCGAAAAAGTGATTAAAAGAAAAGCGAAAACTGAGGATCAACCTATTTGTGACATTGAAAAGTTTTCAATGGTATAGCTTCAATATTTTATGATAGAAAACATTAAATACATCATATGAAAAAAAATATTAAAATATTATACAAATAAAACATCTTCATTCTGTACTATCCATATTCACATCCACCCCCACCCCACCTCATCAACCGCCACCCCCACCACCACACACACACACACAAAGAAAAAGAAAAAGGAGGCAAAAACAAATATGAAACATTTGGGATTTGGGTGATCGATAAAAAATAGAAAACTTTAAGCACTCTCTCTATATATATATAAATTGGAATAGTAGGAGTGTATAATTCTGTATTAAATATATGCAAACAACTTTTGTAACGTTGGACTGGACTGTACCGATTCCAAATATCAAAATTGCATACTCATTAAAAAAATTATAGAATGGAAGTCAAAATCGTACTAAAACTCATCCATTTACATATATTTCCTCCGATCCCATAAAAATTCTTACAAAAATATCACAACCCTCTATGAGTCAGAAACCAAAAGAAAATCATAATTGTAAAAAAAATACACTAAAAATTCCCTCAGCCACCAGAAAAAATAACATCAAATGTGATAAAAACTATCATGAGGTAGGGTAATGATCTTGTTTTACATGTTTTGAAATTGCAAGTAAATTACATGTAATAAATCTTTGACTTTTCAGGACCCGATTCCATAGAAATCTTATGCATGTCTTCCGCCACAACGTAGCTATACCGCACACTCTGCTCGCCCCCACGTCATGACTGAGACGGACAATCATGCGTCATCAACAGGTGTCGGCGGCTTAATGCAGAGTAATGCTTCACTCCGAGGTGCACTTTCAACTAAAATCAATTAAAAAAATGCACACAAACGGGGGATTTAAGCACAAATAACAATTTGGGAGGAGATGAAAGAGCGAAGGTGAATGGGGGAGGACCTGAAGAATTCAAACATTCGATTCCTGGCGTTTTCAGAGTCACTGAATTTTGCAGAAGAGATAAACCACAACTTCGTGTGTAGTAAAAACGGAGCATCGCGATTATCACCATTATACAAAACTCTAGAAGCCTGCAAAAACTGTGTAGGTGTTAAGATTCAACTGTATTTGTTGTTGGTGAGTGTCTGTCTGCAGATCGATGAAATAGAAGCAGATTCAGACCCTAAATCTATTAATAAAGGGAATGTTGCAACCAGTGAACAAAAATGGCCACCTTCTTGCTCATGCTCAGCCTCTCAGGATTCAAGTTGCTAGCATTACTGATCTTCATCCTCTAAAAAATCTAACCCTTCAGCCCAACCACCCTATCTCTGTAGGT
The DNA here is from genome assembly GCA_022495995.1 of Adenophora triphylla var. japonica. Lineage (NCBI taxonomy): Eukaryota > Viridiplantae > Streptophyta > Magnoliopsida > Asterales > Campanulaceae > Adenophora > Adenophora triphylla. The sequence goes on from JAFEMH010005259.1 coordinate 84,392, forward strand.
GTTAGTGCCCTAGGCCTATAGAGATAGACTTATATGTAATGTCATTGTTCATTTATATATGAGATTGTTTCTTTGATTATTATATGTGTTTGTATGTTTACTTTAATAATCGTGTCCCTAGTACTTATGAAGCACTAGTATGAAATCTAATGGATAATCATGTGATGATTATATGCATGGAGATGCACATTAGATTCATGGGTACTTGTTAGAGAACAAGGTACTGGACTTGACCCATTATGAGATTTATGTCATGGTCAAATGTCATAAATAAATCTCATATAGTTATATCATTGATATCCTTTGACCTGAGATTATCATTGTCTTCCACTCGATGAATATTATGTTTGATATAGTTTAACGTTGTCTTTAACCGGATAACAATAAGGGCTATTATTGGCATGATATGATTCTTGTTGGGAAGAATGATAAGTCAAGATGGAAATTTGTCCCTCGTAAAGAGAGATGTTTGCTAGGCCACTCGTAAGTAAGATTGATGTAGTGCATGACCATGCCCGAATGAATTAATGTGATTAATATCATTCGATTAATCAATTTACTTAGTAACGAGAAAGCATTGAACAATATGAGTTGACGTGGACCATGACTCATGTTCAATATAACATCGTGTGACAATGGGATTGTGATATGTTCTATATAGGAAATCGAACTTGATATTATATTATTTGGGTAGGCATGATGGCTTGCTAGAGTCCGCTCATGTCTTATGAGGATCGATGTGATCGAACTCATTGCCAACATAATATAGTCCTATGGGGTCACACGCATCGAACGAATTGTCAAAAATGGAAAATATGGAGATTTTGTGCTGAGGGGACGACTCGTCCCCAGGACAGAACCAACTATTCCCCTTAAGGGGGACTCCTGTATCAGAACATTGTGATGAGGGGACGACTCGTGCCCTGGGGGACGAGTCGTCCCGCCGACGCTGGACTGATACGTAATTGACTTAAAATTAGGGTTTTCGTGAGGGGAAAAGTTTTATAACGTATAAATACAAACCCCTAGTTGCCCTAGCAGTCATACTCACGTTTTGGGTTTAGAGAAACACAAAAGAGAGTGATTCCAATTGTGAATTGAGAATCGAAACACAATCAAAATCCATATTTCTTCATCGATTGAAAAGAGTTTCAATCAAGGATCTAGCAATCCACCTAGAATTGTTCTAGGGTTCGTTCAACGCGTGGATACACATAGAGGATCTTCGCTATTCAAGATCTTTCGTTCTTGATTCAAGAATCGTTCATCGAAGATTCGTTAGTTCTTCAATCTGGAGTTGGAACGTGTTTATCAACGACAAAAGCACACAAGGTTAGTAATTCTAAATCATTCTTCTTAATTAATCATCTAGAACGGATCCTAGGGCTCCGGGTTTTTCGAGTTATTTGCAATCTTTCGCTGCACATGGACCCTCGAAACCCAACAGTGGTATCAGAGCCCCGTTCATGATATTTATATTAGATTATCATGATAATTATATAATGTGATTATGTTAATTTTCATGATGAATATGATTTAGAACATGATTTTATATGAGAATTGCTTATGGAAGTAATTGTATATTTTGATATACCATGATTGTGAATTGAATTATTTGATTAATGTGATTAATCTAGAATATGGATCTTGAATATTACTTAGTATATGGGCTGGACACCAAAAACTTCCCCACATACACTTCGATGGAAGTGTGGGATAACCTTGGATTACAATGCCACGTACTAGTAATTGATGAATTTCTAGATCTTGAACAAAGTGTTTGTTATAGGGATTATGTTCATATTAAATGAGATTTTACATGAGTCATTAAACCCTAATTGATTAGAAATTATGATGTAAACATCAAATGTGATTTGTGATGCATCATTCCATGTTCATAATTATGCTCATATAATTTTCATGAATCAACCTTGCCATGTTAATTGATAAACATGAAAATTGAACCTTCATTGAAATTTGAGTTTGTCTATGCCACCCATGTTTAAACACTTGTGAGTACACGGATAGTTTCATGTAGGCTACGCCACAGCGAGGTACATTGATTCTATCTTTGTATGATCAAGATGAGCAAACGGTGATTGCTATACGTTTAACATGGTTGAACTCAATTAGGCTATCAAAACAGTTTTGGGCCTAAGGCATAAGATGAGATTGAAACATGTGACATAAGATGTCTATAATCTCATAATGATCTAAGAGTCATATATAGATATGATTGATAAATGTTATCTACCTTTTTAGTTTAATTTTGAGCAGTCGTGCCATAACCGACTTGAAATTAAATTAAAGTTGGGTCTTAGCCTATTAAATTATATTATGCATATTTGCATAAGAAGGTTATATAATTTAGTGGGAGTATTTATGAAATACGTTATTAATCTCTTAAATGAAATCGGCACTTATATGTGTTCATATGTGTTGCATATCGTTGTAGAAATAGCGTTACACAATAAATTGCGATTTGTCCTTATGAAGGACAAGTTCGAAAAGAACGGTACAACTTATTCTGATTTGATCAGATGCTCAAGAAGTGTTCTTAAGCAAAAATTGTACGGTCTTGACGAATCCATTCCTGCTGAACCCACTGCAAATGGTGCAAAGTGCAGATAAGGAGCAACATAAGAAACATAGAGATGATTCATATGATGTTGTTTGCCTTATACTTGCCACCATATTTAAAGGCTCTTATGAAGAACCTTGAACACGTGGAAATTGCTTTTGTTCTAGTACAATGCACCAAGGAAATGTTCCAAGTGCAAGCTAGGCAAGAGAGGTTTGTTGTGTTAATGGTTACCACAAGAAAGGGGTTTAAAAGGAAACACAAAGAAGGTAAAGCAAAGGTTGCTAAACCTGGGGCAAAAGTTGCCAAAGCCTAAGAGGCTAAACCCAAAGTGTCTCAAAAGAATGCATTTTGCTATCATTGCAATGAGATTGTCATTGGAAGTAAAGTTGTAAGGCTAATTAGGAAGGCCTAAAAAGTGAAGAAGGGCAATATGATTGCTACTACTTCAAGTATCTATATGGTAGATATTTTCTTTTCGACTTCTTGTTCTTGGGTATATGATAGCGGATATAGATCCCACATTTATTTAAATGTGCAAGAAATAAAGAATAGAAAGCTACTCAAAGAAGGTGAATTAAACCTATGCGTGGTAATGAAGCAAGAGTTGTTGCATTAGCCGTAGGGACTTATGAAGTCACTTTACCTTGTGGACTAGTACTTGTTTTGAACAAGTGTGACTACGTTCCGAATTTGAGTAGGAGTATTATTTTGTTTCTTATGAGGATGATGAAGGATATAATTTTCTTATTGAGAATAAGAAGCTTTATATTGATTTAATGATATGCCTTATAGTAATGCATATATCATTGAATGGTCTTCATATCCTTGATGTTAAGATACAAAATAATATTGAAGATATCTTTGATATAGGTGTGAAATCTAAATCGAATGATATGAACAACACGTTCATATGGCATTGCCGGTTTGGTCATATAAATGAGAAACGTATAATCTAAACTCCATTAACGTGGACATTTAGACTCATATGATTATGAATCATTTGAGGTATGTGAATCTCATTTATTTGGTAAAATGACCAAACCACCCTACACTAAGAGTAGTGGGAGGGCTAGTGACTTATTGGGCCTCGTACATGAGATGTATATGGACCATTAAGTAGCATTGCTAGGGGAAGATTTTGATATTTCATTTACATTCACTGATGACTTATCTTGATATGACTATGTCTATCCGATGAAGTTCAAAAAGTGAATCGATTGAGATATTTGGAATATTTCAAAATGAAGTACAAAGTAATCTTGGCAAAAACTATTAAGTACTTCGATTAGATCGAGGTAATGAATATTTGAGCCAAGAGTTTGACTATCATCTCAAAACTGTGAAATTGTTTCAGAGTTGACTCCATGCGGAACACCATTTTGAATGGTGTGTCTGAAAGGAGGAATTGAACCCTGTTAGACATGGTTCGTTCGATGATGAGTCAAAGTTGACCTTCCTATTACCTTTTGAGGATATGCATTAGAAATTGATGCATTTAAACTGAATTGTGTCCAAACTAAATCGGTTCCTAAGTCCTCACATGAGATGTGGCATGAAAGAATGTCTTTCATGAAGATTTGGGGTTGCGAATCTTATGTAAAGAGACTTGTTTCTTATAAGTTAGCACCAAATCTGACAAGGTTAATTTCGGATATTAATTTTACAACCGCAAAGAGAACAAAATGTTTGTTGCTCTATATGATTCGTTTCTTGAGAAATAGTTTCTCAATAAAGTATATAGTGGGAGTAAGATTGATCTTGAAGGAGTTCAAGAACCTGAAAATGACATGGAACCAAGAGTAGAGACGGAACCAAGTTTACAAGGAGTTGTGAAACCGGTTCAAGATACACAAGTTCTTCGCAGATCTGATAGGATACGATCCGAACCTGAGAGATATGGATTTCTCATATCGAAAAGTAATCAAGTGGGAGTCATTGAGAATGACAGACATACTTTCTATCTAGAGACGATGTCCACTCCTAATTCGGATAAATGGTTATGAACCATGGAATTCAAATTGTAATCCATGTTTGATGATCAAGTTTTGAACTTGATTGATCCACCTGAAGGTGTAAAAACCATAGGGTGCAAATGGGTTTTCAAGAAGAAAACCGACATGGATGGAAGGTGTATACTTTCATGACTAAGGATTGTAGCAAAGGTATTTTGGAAAATTCATAGTATTGACTATGTTGAAACCTTTTGCCCGTTACAATGCCGAAGTCTATTAGGGTTTCAATTGCCATTATCGCATATTGTGAATATGAGATATGGCAAATGGATGTCAAAACAGCGTTTCTTAACAGAAACCTACTTGAGGATGTATACATGATACAGCCTGAAGGGTTTGTCGATCCAAGAAATTCTAATAAAGTATGCATGTTGCAAAGATCCATAAGATGGGTTGAAGCAAGCTTCGAGGGGTTGGAATCTTCATTTTGATGAATCGGTCAAAGAGTTTGACTTCATCAAGTACGAAGATGAACTTTGTGTATACATGAAATTCAGTGGGAGCATAGTATTATTTCTATTGTTATATGACAATGATATCTTACTCATTGAAAACAAAGTTTCGACACTTAAGACTGTCAAGTCTTGGTCAAGAAAAGGTTTCTCAATGAAAGATATGGGTGAAGCCGCTTACATCATTGGTATCAAGATCTATAGAGATAGATCTAAAAGGATAAGTTGGTTTGAGTCAAAATACTCATATTGATAAGGTTCTTAGATTATTCTAAGAAAGGTAACTTGTCAATGGGTCATGGTATTACTCTTAGCGAGACTCAGTGTCCCATGACAACTGATGAGCAAAAGAGAATGGATGAAGTTCCATATGCTCCGACATTTGGATCTGTCATGTATGCCATGATTTGTACTAGACCCGACGTCTCGTATGCTTTGAGCATGACGAGTCGATACCAATCTGATCCTGGTGAGAACCATTGGATGGCAGTCAAGACGATCCTTAAAGTACTTAAAAAGAACTAAGGATACGTTCTTGGTATTTGAAAGGTTGGAAGTTAATCTTGTTGTAAAGGTTACACGGATGCTAACTTCCAAACTGACAAAGTTAATTAAAATCGCAATTAGGATTTGTGTTTATGCTTATTGGAGGTGCGATTTTATTGGAAGAGTTCCAAGCAGCTACTTCTAAGGCTTAATTTTAGCAACATATGATGTAGCTGGAAAAGGCAGTTTGGATCAAAAGTTCATTGGTGTTTTGGAATTGTTCCAAGTATCACTAATCCGGTGGAACTTTGTTGTGACAATTGTGGTGTCATTTGTGCAAGCAAAAGAACCAAGGTCACATCAACGATCCAAACACATTCTAAGACGTTTCCACCTCATTTGACAAATCTGTGAAAGGGAAGACGTTAAGATATGCAAGGTACCAACGAATGACAACATTTCGGACCCTCTCACCAAGCCTTTGCCACAAGCTAAACATGATGATCATGTTAGGTCCATGGGTATAAGATACATGAATGATTGGGCCTAGTGCAAGTAGGAGACTGTAGGTGTTAGTGCCCTAGGCCTATAGAGATAGACTTATATGTAATGTCATTGTTCATTTATATATGAGATTGTTTCTTTGATTATTATATGTGTTTGCATGTTTACTTTAATAATCGTGTCCCTAGTACTTATGAAGCACTAGTATGAAGTCTAATAGATAATCATGTGATGATTATATGCATGGAGATGCACATTAGATTCATGGGTACTTGTTAGAGAACAAGGTACGGTACTTGTTAGAGAACAAGGTACTGGACTTGACCCATTATGAGATTTATGTCATGATCAAATGTCATAAATAAATCTCATATAGTTATATCATTGATATCCTTTGACCTGAGATTATCATTGTCTTCCACTCGATGAATATTATGTTTGATATAGTTTAACGTTGTCTTTAACCGGATAACAACAACAACAACAACAACAACAACAACAACAACAACAACAACAACAACAACAACAACAAAGCCTTAGTTCCAAAAATAATTTGGGGTCGGCTAACATGAATCCTCATATGTTATCGTGAAAAAAATAAAAAATAAATAAATAAAAAAAAATTAAAAAAAAAAAATCAACCCCCCACATGGATTTTTGCCCTCCACACCGGCCTCTTCAACACCATACTTTCATCCACTCCAAGTAAATTCATATCATTTTCAATTACTCTAATCCAAGTTTGTTTGGGTCTTCCCCTACCCCTCGCCATTTTATCATTTCTCCACTGTTCCGGCCTCCTAACCGGTGCATCACTCGGTCTCCTCCTCACATGTCCAAACCAGCGTAGACGATTTTTCCTCATTTTATCCTCAATGGGCGCAACTCCTACTTTACCTCTGATCACCTCATTCCCCAATCGATCCTTTCTTGTATGACCGCACATCCATCGAAGCATACGCATCTCCTCCACATTCATCTTATGCACGTGACACTGTTTCACGGCCCAACATTCGGTGCCGTAAAGCAATGCCGGCCTAATTGCCGTGCGGTAGAATTTTCCCTTTAATCTATTGGGCATGCCGCGATCACATAGAAACCCTGTAGCACTCTTCCACTTCAACCAACCTCGCTTTAATCCTATGAGCCACATCTCCATCTAATTCTTCATCCTTTTGGATAATGGATCCAAGATAGCGAAAAAACTCGAAGCTTGGATAATATTTCCATCAAATGTGACCGCCCGCCTCCCTACTTTCAACTCGCTAAACTTACACTCCAAATATTCAGCCTTGCTTCGCTAATCGAAAACCTCGAGATTCCAAAGTGTGTCTCCACAACTCCAATTTACTTGCAACACCCTCTCTTGTCTCATTAATCAAAGACAATATCATCTCGCGAACAAAGATACACTTTGGTATATCATCTTGGACTGACCTCGTCAATTCGTCCATTATCAAAGCAAAAAGAAAGGGGCTAAGTGCGGAACCTTGATGCACTCCAATCTTTATAGGGAACTCTTCAGTCTTCCCAACACTAGTCTTTAACCGGATAACAATAAGGGCTATTATTGGCATGATATGATTCTTGTTGGGAAGAATGGTAAGTCAAGATGGAAATTTGTCCCTCGTAAAGAGAGATGTTTGCTAGGCCACTCGTAAGTAAGATTGATGTAGTGCATGACCATGCCCGAATGAATTAATGTGATTAATATCATTCGATTAATCAATTTACTTAGTAACGAGAAAGCATTGAACAATATGAGTTGACGTGGACCATGACTCATGTTCAATATAACATCGTGTGACAATGGGATTGTGATATGTTCTATATAGGAAATCGAACTTGATATTATATTATTTGGGTAGGCATGATGGCTTGCTAGAGTCCGCTCATGTCTTATGAGGATCGATGTGATCGAACTCATTGCCAACATAATATAGTCCTATGGGGTCACACGCATCGAACGAATTGTCAAAAATGGAAAATATGGAGATTTTGTGCTGAGGGGACGACTCGTCCCCAGGACAGAACCAACTATTCCCCTTAAGGGGGACTCCTGTATCAGAACATTGTGATGAGGGGACGACTCGTGCCCTGGGGGACGAGTCGTCCCGTCGACGCTGGACTGATACATAATTGACTTAAAATTAGGGTTTTCGCGAGGGGAAAAGTTTTATAACGTATAAATACAAACCCCTAGTTGCCCTAGCAGTCATACTCACGTTTTGGGTTTAGAGAAACACAAAAGAGAGTGATTCCAATTGTGAATTGAGAATCGAAACACAATCAAAATCCATATTTCTTCATCGATTGAAAAGAGTTTCAATCAAGGATCTAGCAATCCACCTAGAATTGTTCTAGGGTTCGTTCAACGCGTGGATACACATAGAGGATCTTCGCTATTCAAGATCTTTCGTTCTTGATTCAAGAATCGTTCATCGAAGATTCGCTAGTTCTTCAATCTGGAGTTGGAACGTGTTTATCAACGACAAAAGCACACAAGGTTAGTAATTCTAAATCATTCTTCTTAATTAATCATCTAGAACGGATCCTAGGGCTCCGGGTTTTTCGAGTTATTTGCAATCTTTCGCTGCGCATGGACCCTCGAAACCCAACAATCTCTACCTAGCTACTGCCTTTACCCCATAAAAATAGTCCCATTAGACTACTCAAGAATTTTAATGATTTAATTTGCTTTCCACTATTATTCTTAATCAGTGTATGAAGTAAACTTGTACCAAGGCATCAAATAATCTCGCTCGAGAGTTGCTATGACTGCGATGATAAATCAAACAAATCATCTGAGGGAGGAATAGTATGGAGATTTCTTTTCTTTTTTTTTGGTTTACTATCCCCACTCACATTCGTTCACACTCAAGACACTTTCATTCCTCTCACGCACTTACAGACTCATGCACTTACATGTTCCACTTCCTTGAGATTTCAGTAAGGGTAGTTTTAGTGCTTTTAATTGCTAAATTTTGGAAATGGAATTACTTTTTTGTGACAAAGAAAAATGGAAAAAAGGGGTAATCATTCTAGGACTAAGGGAATACTATGTTTCCACCCCAAGTAATCCCCATAAACTACCCCGCCCCATTTCCATCACAAAGTCCCCCAATTAAATCTTCCAAAAAGAATGACCAAAAATAAAATAAAATAAAAACGGGGTTTTTTTTTGTAAGATGTCTGGTTCTAGAGTCAAGTAATTCATGGTTTAACACCAACCAAAGCAAAGCCCACCATATAAGCATAACCTAAATCAAAAGAATTTCATTTCCTCTAAAATCCCTCCCTTTTAACCATCAAGAAATCTAATAGAGCCAAATAATGTATGCAACCTGGATAACATGAACTCAAACCAAACCCCTCAGCCAGTTTAATTAAAATCAAAAGTAAGCCTCTTTAAAACCAACCACATCCTCTTTAAAACCAACCACTTTCAAAATTTTACCAAATAAAGAAAAAAGAAAAGAAGAAACCATAGCCAACATAGCATAAGTAATGCGTATCTCTTCCGCTGATCGATTGCTGCAACGAATCTTTTTTTATATTACTTCACAGTGGAAGCCAAAATGAATAGACCGACACAAACATACAAACATACAGGCCTATGAATTTGAAGGATTTCAAAGGAATTTGAAATTTTCTTTCGATAAATGGCTTACCTTGGAGATTACAGAGGAGTGTAACTGGATGAAGAAAGGCGATAAGGAAGAGTATGTCGATCCAAAACCCAATTTTGAGGAATCACTATGAACCCCAAATAAATCAAAATTTTCAGTTTCCAGGAAGACTTAAAACCCATAATTCAATATCTAAGTGCAACACCAACAACGAATCCGATATAGTAGAATCTTTCTCTCGATTCTCTGAAATTGAGAGCGAAGATGCAAATCTCTATGGATAACACATAAATTCCTTTGAACAGTCATTGTCTTCCTTATCAAACCTCTTGATTTCCACTGTAGTTCTTAGGAACCCAGCTTTCCCCTAAAGACACCCACAAAATGCACCTATCCCTAAAACTCTACTTGTCCAATTCCATAAATGCAATAAGTTATCAAACCTCTTGATTTCCACTATAGTTCTTAGGAACCCAGCTTTCCCCTAAAGACACCCACAAAATGCACCTATCCCTAAAACTCTACTTGTCCAATTCCATAAATGCAATAAGCAATTTCACAAACACGCTTAGAAAAGGGTATACAAATTCAGAAAAGTTGAAAATTGAAAAGAACCAAATTGAGTAGTACCTTTGGAGAATCAATCCTACCCCATTTCAACTCTTGGGATCTCAATGAGACGCATGGAACGACGACAACGATTGTTCTCTTGATTGCGAATGAGTTTTCTTTGCGTTAATGAGTTACCGATTTTCTAAGAAGAGGGAGTAACCGCTGGGGGTAACCGGCGTATGAGGAGAGGTTCGGAGAAACAATCTCAGTCACTCTTTGTCTTTTCTCAAAATTAATCCTGACCCTTCTTTGTATGGCGATTAAAATTCACCATTATTGTAATATAGATGATTCAATTTGATATTTAACCGTTCAGGAATACTAAAACCTAAGAAAAGTCTTATTAATAAAACTCTCTATGTCTCGTTGTTAATCTATGATTCGATTTAGTATCTAAATGGTCAAGAATGCTAAAATTTTAAAAAAGTCCACACCTCCAATAGAAATAGAAAGAACGTCGGGTCCAGGACATGAAAAAACAAAGAGAAAAGTAGATCGTCACCGCCCTCTCTTATGTCGGAAAATTTTAAGGGTCCCAATTAAATAATTTGCATAGGATACCCAAATTTTATGGGATCAACTCTGGTATGGGATAAGAGAAAATTACCCCATAGTCCCTCATTAATATCTAATCTACATCCTAAGACACCCTATTTTTTAATCTACTTCCTAATCCTAAAAAATATTTTATTCTACCATATAATCCCTCACTTAATTTTAAATGATATAATTATAACCCCCTCCCCACCCACACCCACCCAGTCACAAACACACACTCTCTCTCACACACACACACTTTCTCTCTCTACTCCCTCTCTCCCGTCACCACCCCTCCCCTCCACAACTTCCGGCGTCGATCCCTCAACTCCGGCGAATCCCATACTCTCACACACACACACACACTTTCTCTCTCTACTTCCTCTCTCCCGTCACCACCCCTCCCCTCCACAACTTTCGGCGCCGATCCATCAACTCCGGCGAGATTTACAACTCCGGCGACCCTCTCTCTTCCATCTCTTCCGTCATCTATCTGGCGACCCCTCCCCACCGTCGGCCGGCGACTCTTCTCGGATTGGTTCCAGATCTGGAACCTGTCAAAACAACTTCGGCATTTCCTCTCTCTTCCGTCATCTTTACCATCGCCGCTCACCAGATCTGGAATATTCAGACAAGCTGGACTCCCTCCTCCGCCAAATTCTCTCCCTACTCCCGATCAAACCTGTGAACTTGCCGAAAAGTAAATTATGTTGCATAAATATATGTGTTCCTTATTTTCGGTTCTCACTGTATTAAAATGGTGTTGAGTTTATTGAATATGCCAGGGCAATCACAATACAATGAGGCAGTTGCTTGGTACACAGAAGTATAAGAAAAGTAAACAAAAGATATTAAATGGATTTCAAAAATCTTTTCCCTCAGGAAAAGTTTTTTGGCCCTCAAAATAGCACTTCCATCAAATACTTCAAGCTAATCACCGGTGGCAGATAATGGTATCATATTGTGCTTGTATCTAACCTTGGTCTTGTTGCAATGTGATAGGTGGTACCATTATTTTATTTGTAAATCTAGGATGAAAGGGGCTTAGTTTCCTTGAATCTGACTATCTTTGGCATCATGTTTTAGAGAGCAAGTCTGAACTTGGACAGCGTAGCTGAGCCTCTATTGTTCAAATGCTTGTCCTTGAATATGTCTCAGCTATCTGTTGATTTTTTTGGTCACAGTGTGGATGCTAAATGGTGGTGGTACCTTCTCATACTGATCTTTGTACTTTTACTCTATGTTTCCTGGACTCGGGTACAGATATCCGACACGGGTACGGATCCGAGTGTCGGATTCACTTTTCCTAAAAAAATGGACAAGGGGACACTGTCCTAAATTTGGACACAGGTACGGGGATACGTTAATAACAAAATATATTGAGTCTATTTATATAATTTGTTTATCATAAAAAATAGTTTGATTATTTTTTTTGTAAAAAGGTATCATTTTATAATATAATGTTTAGTCCTCATAGTTGATGATCGCCGGAGTTGATTGTGTTCTTAGTGGAGACAACTGAGAACTTATTATTAAGTTAAGTTCTCAGTTGTTTGGTCGCCGGAGAGGTCGCCGGAGTTGGTGATCGTTGAAGTTGATCGTGTTCTTAGTAGTTTAGTTGACAACTGAGAACTTACTGATAAGTTAAGTTCTCAATTGTTTGGTCGTCGGAGTTGGTGGTCACCGGAGTTAATTGTGTTTTTAGTAGTTCAGTTGACAACTGAGAATTTACTATTAAGTTAAGTTCTCAATTGTTTGGACGCCGGAGAGGTCATCGGAGTTAATTGTGTTCTTAGTAGTTTAGTTGACAACTGAGAACTTACTGATAAGTTAAGTTCTCAATTGTTTGGCCGCCGAAGTTGGTGGTCGCCGGAGTTGGTAGTCGCCGGAGTTAATTATGTTCTTAGTAGTTTAGTTGACAATTGAGAACTTACTGATAAATTAAGTTCTCAGTTGTTTGATCGCCGGAGAGGTTGCCGGAGTTGGTGGTCGCCGGAGTTAATTGTGTTCTTAGTAGTTTAGTTGACAATTGAGAACTTACTGATAAGTTAAGTTCTCAGTTGTTTGGTCGCCGGAGAGGTCGCCGGAGTTGGTGGTCGCCGGAGTTAATTGTGTTCTTAGTAGTTTAGTTGACAACTGAGAACTTACTGATAAGTTAAGTTCTCAGTTGTTTGGTCGTCGGAGAGGTCGCCGGAGTTGGTGGTCGCCGGAGTTGGTAGTCGCCGGAGTTAATTGTGTTCTTAGTAGTTTAGTTGACAACTGAGAACTTACTGATAAGTTAAGTTCTCAGTTGTTTGGTCGCCGGAGAGGTCGCCGGAGTTGGTAGTCGCCGGAGTTAATTGTGTTCTTAGTAGTTTAGTTGACAACTGAGAACTTACTGATAAGTTAAGTTCTCAGTTGTTTGGTCGCCGGAGAGGTCGCCGGCGAAAGAAACAAAAAAAAAAGTGGCCGAAAAAAGTCGCCGGAGTTGGTCGCCGGAGTTGATGGTTGCCGAAAGTGTTGACCGGAGAAGATGGGGAGGGGGTGACCTAAGGTGAGGGTGGTTGGAGAGAAATTAAATTGTTAAAGAGATTGGACTTAGTAAAATGTAGGGAGGGTGTAGTTATTAAGCTAGGGACTAAATGGTTAATCAAATTATAAATTGTCTCAGGAAATAGTTTTGTTTCTATAGAGGGATTATTTGATAAATGCCTCATGGGATAATGGGAGGCATTAGCTAAAAGTTCATGGGAACAATTGACCCCCCTTCCCTAATCTAACTCCTTTTGTATTTAAAAATTATCCTTCTTTTATTTTTATTCAGAACTAAATATGTAGAGACTGTAAAATATTATTTTATTTAAAACTAAACATAAGTGGAGATTGTTAAAAATTAATCAAGTTCACACTATATTGATTCTTAAAACAATTTAGATGTTAAAACGTCTATAGATGTTCAATAGTCCTTAAACTAAATTCACATCCCTACAGCGTGAATATTTTTTGCATGAGTAATTGGGATCATACTTTCTCACATTTGAATGTATCACAATAGAAGAATGAATTTGACTCTTAATACAAGGACCTATGCAAAAGCTTCACATGGTGTTGGTGAGAATATAAATATAACTGGTAATTGTAATTTCATGAGGCTAGTACAATATTGAAGGAAATTAAAAGATACAAATTAACATTCTATTGGTACGGAAGAGCCGCCCAATCTAAGCGGAATACACACTTATTATGACCACCTCCCTGACCCGGTCATGTAACTGTCATGGGCGTGGGAACTCCAATTTTTTGTCAGTGCACTCACATCGCCAGCAAAATGGAGGCGCCAAGCGCAACCCTAATGGTGTACCACTGTTCCGTTCACCGCTACCATATCAACAACATACACTTTCACATGTTTTTAACAATTTTGTACTAGTGGTACCTAGGCCACATATTCCTATGCCAGGATATGCATACCAACCTAACCCCAGACCCTTTCTTGGTATTGACAACAATGTAATGAAGATTGGATTCGAATTTCCCATGCAAGCTTTTGTTCCATCCGTACCACTAGTGAATGGTAGCGGTCAACCTCAACCACAAGGAGATCCTAATTCTTTTGTTCCCAACTTTTCTAGTAGAATATCTAATGCTAATATGCAAGAACCGTGTAGCCATTTTCATTTTCATCCTGCATGGCATAATCGTAGTGTGTCTAAAGATAAAACACCAGTGCAACAAAGTTTTGGGCCCAGAGCCTTCATAACACTACAGGGAAAATTCATTTTAGAGACGGCAAATTATGTAGCTAAAGTGAAGATTCTGTCTCTAAATCGTGTTTAGAGACAGATTTGTTCCGTAGCTAATCCGTGGGTGCAGGTTGATCGCTAAATTGGGCGTCACTGTTTTGTAGCTGTTTTAGAGATAGATATGTACGTCACCAATTTAGAGACAGATATGTACGTCTCTAAATTAGAGACAGATATGTACGTCTCTAATTTAGAGACAGATATGTACGTCACCAATTTAGAGACAGATATGTACGTTGACGGATTAGCGACAGATTTTTCGTCTCTATTTAAATTGTCGTTTTATTTTCGAACCATTTTAGCGACGGATATTTCCGTCACTAAATTGACATTTTTTTAAAAAAATTTATAATATATATAAAATTATATATATATATATATATATATATATATATATATATATATATATATATATATATATATATATATATATATATATATAATTATAATGTTAATCAATTTAAATGAGTCCCTTAACTTTTCTTATTCTTAAATCAGTCCTTAATATTTCATAGTTACACTTTGCTCCCCTAAACTTCTTTTATACTCAAATCAGTCCTTAGACCATGTTCAATAAGCCAACTACCAAAAAATATTCAACTACCCTAATATCACGACACCTCATCTTCTCTCTCCATCCACTTAATCTTTCAACTACTTTCTCAACTACACCCCCCACAATAAGCTAGTTTAGTTTAAAATTCAACTCCTCCCAACTCATCATTCTATACCCCACCACTTTTTATTTTATTTACAATATTTAATTTTATAATTAAAAAAATAATAAAATAATAATAATTTATTATTAAAAAAAAATTATTAATATTTTTATTTATAAATTCGAGATTTTTTTAATTTTTTTTAATTCACACTTAATTAATTTTTTTTCGAAGCAATTAAATAAATACGAGAATATTTTAATTTTAATAAAAATAAGAAAAGTTACAATAAACTTAGCTCGTTCCACAAATGATGAAAAAAAAAAGGATACGATACATAGACTCGACTCACGGTACAATAAAATTTAAAAATCACTGATTTGCGAACTTTGCCCATATGTGTTTGACTAGATCGTTCTGCAATCGTTCTGCAATTGTTTTTGAGAGAAAATAGAGGTTTTTTTTGGTGTGCAAATAAAAAGAAAGTTATATCATTTTATAGAGAAAAAAATTTCCAGAATTTTGGAAAAAAAAAATAACTGTTAAATAATTGAGCTCAAAAATCGGGGTTGAAGATAAAAATAAAAAAATATGGGGAACCAATCAAACGGCGCCATGTGTCATTGCCAGAAAAAAAAAAAGCAAAACGCGCCTACCTTTGGCGTGTAGGCCACGCGCCTTTTTCGGTCCAATTGGACGCTGACGCGTGGCATTGCGGGCCCCACTTTTTTTTCTTCAACCGGGTTGGAAAGTTTCAACTCCACCCCTTCAACTACCCCCTCTCAACCCCTTATTGCCCCCTCTCAACTAGTTGACTCTCCTCTCAACTACCTTATTGCCCCTGGTCATACATACTTCCACCACCAATAACCACCATCAACCATCCTACCACCATCTCAATCACCGGCGCCACCAGTCCTCTACCATCACCACCATCACTAACAACACCAGCAAAAAACCAAACCCAACAATGATGGGGACATAAATCAAACTCTACACCACAAGAACATTAAACCCCAAATTCCAGATTGCATCTCAGATCCGAGTCCCCATGAGCAACCAATCTCCAACAGCTAGAAGAAGAAAATTGACAAAAACTGAACAAAGTAAATCCGACTAAGGGCCTTCCTTCAATTTTATATCTGAATGTGATTGGGAGGGAGGCAAACCCAAGAAATAGGGGTCCAAGAACAGAACAAAAGCATTGAATGAATCGAAATTTTTATTAGAAAAAAATGATTTTTTTTTTTTTAAAAAAATGTCAATTGTTGTTGTTAGTGATGGTTCCTACCTCAGGCTCCTACCTCAGGTCCGTCAGGCACCCTGCCTCCTGGTGTCTCCTGGCAGTGGTGGCGGAGGGCCGCGGAAGGAGCGGTGGCGGCGCAGAGAGAGAAGGGGATGGTGAGGCTGCAATTAAAATGAGAGAAATAGAGAAATAAGAGAGAAATGGGTAAAAAATGAGTTGGGTTAGGAAAGGGAAGTGGTTTTATTTGAAAGAATTATGAATCATTGGATTGAACTATGGACCATTGGATTGGATTGAATGTATTGAATGTTTAGAGGTTGTTTTAGCTTATGATTCGCGTGAATTTTTGGGATCCAATAAAACAATGCCACATCACATAATTATATTTGTTTCACACTATATGCTATGCCTAATATCAAGAATAATAATATTTATTATCAATAATATTTATTAATGAATTATTAATTATATTACTGATTAATTAATTAATATTAATATTAATTATATAAACAACAATAATATTAATAATAGTACTAATAATAACTAGTAATTTTTATTTTTTTATTGATTCAGAAAAAATATTTTAGACTTTTTTTTATTACTGAAATTTACAAAAAGTTATCTAAAATATTTACATGCTTTTATTTGATTTACCCCAAATTTTAGTTAAAGTAGTATGCCTAATATCAAGAATAATAATATTATCATATAATTAGTAATAATACTTAATAATAATACTAATAATGATGCTATTGTTAATTATTCAATTATATAATTGAATATATTAATAGTTAATTATTCAATTATATAATTGAATATATTAATAGTTATTATTATATAATTAAGAGTAGTTCTTGTAAAAAATTAGTTTTCTTAAAATATTATGAAAAAACTAGTTTTCATCATTGTTCATCCCTCTTATTAGTTAGGTTTAGTGTTTAAAAACTAATTTTTTCTTATGTTATCGAAAAACTAATTTTTCACAAGAATTTGGCTATAATTAATAATATTAGTTAATAATAATATTAATAATAACTAGTAATAATCCATAATATAACAAATAATAATGTTATTAATTAATAATAATACTCATTAATTTAATCATTTTAAAGTTATTAATAATAATTTAAGGGACGGTACCCTTTCAATTTTCTAACAATTTTTGAATAAAAAAGTTAACTTTTTAACAGTTTTTTTAGAAAAAAAAATTATCTTTTTAACAGTTTCTGTTAAGTTCTATACTGAATATTAACTTTTTTTTTTTCAATTTTTTTTTGGATAAAGAAGACTATTTTGGACTTTTGTTTACTACATACATTTTTTGCAAAAAGTTATATAAAAAAAGTTATGAATTTTTAAAGAAATAAAACTTAATTTTTTTACCTTATACCCTATACCCTAAACCCTAAGTCATATACCTATACCATATACCTTATACATTATATCTTATACCCTATATCCTAAATCCTAAGTCATATATCTATACTTTATACCTTATGCCCTATACCCTAAACCCTAAGTCATATATACCTTATGCCCTATACCCTAAACCCTAAGTCATATACCTATACCTTATATCCTATACCCTAAACCCTAAGTCATATACCTATACCTTATACCTTATACCTTATACCATATACCCTAAACCCTAAGTCATATACATATACCTTATACCCTATACCCTAAACCCTAAGTCATATACATATATCTTATACCTTATACCCTAAACCCTAAGTCATATACCTATACCTTATAGCTTATATCCTATACCCTAAACTCTAAACCATATACATATACCCTAAACCCTGTACCCTAAATCTTATACCTTATATCCTAAATCATATACCTATACCTTATGCCTTATACCCTATACCCTAAGTCATATACCTATACCTTATACCTTATACCCTATACCCTAAACCCTAAGTCATATACATATACCTTATCTCTTATACCCTAAACTCTAAACCCTAAATCATACACCTATACATATATCTTTTCTTTTATATACTTTCGTTTGTTTAGTTTTTTTCTTATCTTTTTTTCTATACCTTTTTTTAAAAAATGTATGTAGTAAACAAAAGTCTAAAATATTATTTTATATTCAATAAAAAATTTATAAAAAATAATAAATGAATAAAGGATAGTCCGTCCCTCTTTTCTTTTATATACTTTCGTTTGTTTAGTTTTTTTTATCTTTTTTTTTTCTATACCTTTTGTAAAAAAATGTATGTATTAAACAAATGTCTAAAATATTATTTCCTATTCAATAAAAAATTATAAAAAATAAAAAATAAATAAAGGATAGTCCGTCCCTATTTTCTTTTATAGGGTTTAGGGTTTAGAGTGAGGTTTAGACTTTAGAGTGAGGTATATTTATTTTTTATTTTTAAATTTTTTTTATTGACTAGAAAATAATATTTTAGACTTTGTTAATTAGTGATACTTTTTACAAAAAGGTATATAAAAAAGATAGAAAAACACTAAACAATTGAAAGTATATAGAAGAAAATTCAAAAAAGAGACGGACTACCCTATATTTATTTATTTATTTTTTAAAATTTTATTGACTAGAAAATAATATTTTAGACTTTGTAAATTAGTGATTTTTTTTTTACAAAAAGGCATATAAAAAGATAAAAAAAACTAAACAAATGAAAGTATTAGAAGAAAAGTCAAAAGAGGGACGGACTACCCTATATATATTTTTTTAATTTTTTTTATTGACTAGAAAATAATATTTTAGACTTTGTTAATTAGTGATTTTTTTTACAAAAAGGTATATAAAAAAAGATAGAAAAAAACTAAACAAATGAAAGTATATAGAAGAAAAGTCAAAAGATGGACAGACTATCCTATATTTATTTTTTATTTTTTTTAAAAAATTTTATTGACTAGAAAATAATATTTTAGACTTTGTTAATTAATGATTTTTTTTACAAAAACGTATACTCCCTCCGTTTCAGTAAGGTTGTTACATGAGGATTGAAACACGTAAATTAAGAAAGGGAAATAATGAGTGGTTGTGAGGAAGAGAGAGAATGAGTGGAAAATAATGAGTGGTTGTGAGAAAGAGAGAGAATGAGTGGAGAATAATGAGTGGTTGTGAGGAAGAGAGAGAATGAGTGGAGAATTATAAAAATAATAAAAAGTTTCCTTTTTGGGTAATGTTGCAACTTAAGTGAAATGCCGAAAATGGCAAAATGTTACAATCTTAGCGGAACGGAGGGAGTATAAAAAAGATAAAAAAAACTAAACAAATGAAAGTATATAGAAGAAAAGTCAAAAGAGGGACGGACTGCCCTATATTTATTTTTATTTATTTTTAATTTTTTATTGACTCAAAAATAATATTTTTGACTTTTTTTAGTTAGTGATTTTTTTTAGAAAAAGTTATATAAAAAAAAGATAGGGTTTAGGGTATATGATATGGATTTTAGGGTTTAGAATTTAGAGTGAGGTTTAGAGTGAGATATATTTATTTTTTATTTTCTTTTAATTTTTTATTGACTAGGAAATACTATTTTAGACTTTGGTTAGTAGTGCTATTTTTTAGAAAAAATTATACTCCTTTTGTCTCGGTCCAAATGTCCCAAAATGGGTTCGGCACGGGAATTAAGAAATAAATATATATAATGTAAAAAGTGTATAGTGAAATAAATGTTGTGACTATGAAAGTGATGTAGAAAAGAGAAAGTGGGGTAGGGAATAGTTAGTGAATATTTATTGTTAGTATGACAAGTGGGTCCCATAAATAAAAAAGTACTAAAAAACTTTCCTTTTTTGGATTGAGACATTTTAAATGGGACACCCAAAAAGAAAAGTTGGGACATTTGGGCCGGGACGGAGGGAGTATATAAAAAAGATAGGTTTAAGGTATATGATATGGGTTTAGGGTTTAGAGTGAGGTTTAGAGGTTTAGACTTTGGCGTGAGATATATTTATTTTTTATTTTATTTTAATTTTTTATTGACTAGGAAATAATATTTTATATAAAAAAAGATAGGATTTAGGGTATATGATATGGGTTTTAGGGTAAATGATATAGGATTTAGAGTGAGGTTTAGAGGTTTAGACTTTAGAGCGAGGTATATTTATTTTTTATTTTCTTTTAATTTTTTATTGACTAGAAAATAATATTTTAGAGACTTTGTTAATTAGTGATTTTTTTTTTTACAAAAAGGTATATAAAAAAAGATAGAAAAATACTAAACAAATGAAAATATATAGAAGAAAAGTCAAAAGAGGGACGAACTACCCTATACTCCCTCCGTCCCGCCCGAAAGAGAAAAGTTTAAATGTTGTGAGTATGAAAAATTAAATATGAGAGAGAATGAGTGGGAGGAATAGTTAGGAGAGAGAATGTTGTGAGTGTAAAAGTAAAGTAGGAGAGAGAATGAGTGGGTGAAATAGTAATAAAAACTTTCCTTTTTGGGAAAGTGCCTTTTTAAATGGGATGCCCA
The DNA here is from genome assembly GCA_022495995.1 of Adenophora triphylla var. japonica. Classification (NCBI taxonomy): domain Eukaryota; kingdom Viridiplantae; phylum Streptophyta; class Magnoliopsida; order Asterales; family Campanulaceae; genus Adenophora; species Adenophora triphylla. The sequence goes on from JAFEMH010005259.1 coordinate 105,358, forward strand.
AAATGGAAATTTGTGGCTTTTCGGGCGGGACGGAGGGAATATTCATTTTTTATTTTTTTTTAAAAAATTTATTGACTAGAAAATAATGTTTTTAGACTTTGTTAATTAGTGATTTTTTTACAAAAAGGTATATAATAAAAGATAGAAAAAACTAAACAAATGAAAGTATATAGAAGAAAAGTCAAAAGAGGGACGGACTACCCTATATTTATTTTTTAAATTTTTTTATTGACTAGAAAATAATATTTTAGACTTTGTTAATTAGTGATTTTTTTACAAAAAAGTATATAATAAAAGATAGAAAAAAACTAAACAAATGAAAGTATATAGAAGAAAAGTCATAAGAGGAACGGGACTACACTATATTTATTTTTAATTTTTAATTTTTTTTATTGACTAGGAAATAATATTTTAGACTTTGTTAATTAGTGATTTTTTTTTAGAAAAAGTTAGATAAAAAAAAGATAGGATTTAGGGTATATGATATGAGTTTTAGGGTAAATGATATACTTTTTTTGGATTAAGAAAATTATTTAAGATGTTGGTTAGTCGTGATTTTTTTATACAAAGTTATATAATTTTTTTTTTTTAAAGAAATGAAAATATACAATTCATAAACCCTAAAATAGAGAAAATAAAAATAAATCTATTTTAACTACAGATGTTGAATCTGTATCTAAATTAGAGACAAATTTTGAACACGTCTCTAATTTAGAGACATATACAAAATCTGCCTCTAAATTTTAGAGGCAGATATAGAATCTGTCACTAAATTAGAGACAGATTAAAAAACGTGTCTCTAAATTAGAGACGGATTAAAATAATTAACGCCATATTCAACATATGTCTCTAATTTAGAGACATATTCAACATCTGTCTCTAAAGTTTAGAGACAGATTTTGTTTCTGTCTCCAATTTTGAGACAAATGCAAAATCCATCTCTAATTTAGAGACAGATTCAAAATTCGTCTCTAAATTAGAGACAGATTCATAATTCGTCTCTAAATTGGAGACAGATTCAAAATTCGTCTCTTAATTAGAGACATATTTTGAATCCATTTCTATTTTCGATTTTCATTGTAGTAGTGTAAGGCCCGTCTTTTGGCCCATATCCTGGCTTTATCAATGGATTAACCTTTTTCTGCTCTGTATACTATCTTCTTCCTGCTGTATACTATCTTCATGTATTACCTCCAACATCCTTCCAATTTTTGGACCGTTCTGCCTTGGGCGATGCTTGACTTGAGAGCTAGTATTAGGAAGCAAATTGAGTACTAATTCTTTAATGATGAGAACCTGTAGAGTGATCATTACCTACTTCCTTTGATGGATGCCCAGGGCCGGTCCTGTGATATTCGGAGCCTTAGGTCGGTTATTTAAATGGGGCATTCACTGTTCTGATAACAATAATTTCAGTTTGCACAACTAAGTATTTATAGATATATAATTAACAGATTAATACTCAACTTTTTGACAAAATATATTTAACAAAATCGTGGGCATAACATACGACATATTACAAATTAAGTATTACATAAACGTCACTCTTCTAGCACATTTAGAAGCAAAATCAGTAATCAAAGTAGAATAATCAACTTTTTCAACCATGTTCGACTCAATAGATATCATAGCTAAACACACAGTAACACCAATATGGAACTTAACATAAAACTAAAATTCACAAAAATTGTACCTACACATAAACACACAGTAACACCAAAATATAGAAAACTTCGATCAGGCATGGATAAATCACTGTTCCATAAATGTTTATCAGTTTCAGTCATTCTGTCAATACCGGGCAAAGATGAAGACCAAAACAGAGCAAGAGCGTGCTCTATTGAGTCGGTTTGATCAGGTAAAACATTGGTTGTTAATGGATGTAAGGTTTCTTCGCAATCAAAATCAAACAGATAACAAAGCATTGATTAATTACAGAAATCAAACCCTAGAGAGAGAGATGCAGGAGGAGAAGGAGCGATGCGAGGAAGACGACCGCGATTCATGAAATCAAACGATTCAAACCCTAGAGAGAAGAGAATTACCTGCAGAAGAAGGAGCGATCGTCGCGAATGCTTTCCTGTGCGTCGTGACCGACGTCCGACGCCCTGAGCCCGTGACCTTCGTGCGGCGTCTTCGAGCGGAGCGGCGAATTGCGGGCGAATCGACCAGGAGGGGTGACGTGTGTAAATGTGTTTCTGAGTGATTTTTGCAATTTAAGAACGATATTATATAGGTGGGTTTTTTATATATTTTGAGGGGAGGTTTGTGTATTTTTTCAGGGGTATAATTATTTTTTTTTACAATGAGGCCCCTCACTTCCGATATATTACCACTAAGTCCCTAAATTTTGGGGCCCCAAAAAATAGACAAATTTAGGGGCCTGAGGCCCGCCTTTAGGAAGGGCCGGCCCTGTGGATGCCAACAGATGGGTTCTTCTAATTTCCACAATTGCTGACTTTAAAAGGGTTAAATAAGTGGGTACATATATACCCTTTATTGTGGCACAAAATCTGGGGAGAAACGCGTTTCTCCGTCGCCCATGGAGAAACGGGGCTTGTTTTGTCGTCTGGACATACTGGCCAATATGTGAAGCTTTGGAAAAGATATCCGTGCTTTGGAAAGGATATCCGAGAAACCAAATATTTTTCTGGATATCCTTTACAAAGCTTCCGGATATCCATTTCAAAGCTTCGATATCCGTTTGTAAAGGATATCCGTAAAAATACTTGGTTTCTGGATATCCTCATAGCTTCCTGATATCCATTTCAAAGCTTCGGATATCCGTAGTTTTGTAAAGGATATCCAGAAACTGGCTACTTATGTCGTGCGACATAACAAGCCCGTTTCTCCAAGAAACGCGTTTCTCCCCAGACGCACTCTTATTGTGGATACACTACAAAGCTCTAAAACTTTGGATACTTTGGATATTCTGGATGAAAAAAAAGCATTCTAATTAATCGCGATGATAAATAGTCTGATATTTGACATTATTGAGTCTATAAATCACACATTTGATGGATTTGATGGGTTTAAGTATATTTTTTGATATCAAGCAATTTTTTTTTTTGATAAAAATATGCCTATATCAACATTAGGTTGAAAATTAATTGTTTGGATTAAGACTACCCCTAAAAATATACATTCCTCATTTCATGTAATTATTTACATTAATAATCTCATTTATTAATGATTTGTCCGTAATTCTTCTTGTTTTTGTCGCCGATGATTTTGGACCATTGTTTCTATTTTATTGTCATTATTTATTCTACTTGATAGTTATTGTGTCAATGTAAACTTAAAAACAATTTAATCCATACTAATTAAGTTGGTATTGTATTTCATGTTGGCATGTGTTGTTTAGTGTCCTTATTATCAAGGACGGATGTGATCGAAAAGTTTAATTCTAGGTAAGCTTTGACAAATTCAGAACAATTACACTCGATTATTTGGCAATTGTTAAAAAGAATAAATTATGCCATGTATCATTTATTAATCTCCTAAACTCAAATTGCACACGACACGATACTATCATAAACAATTAGACATTCAACCCGTAATCACAATGACCCAATAGCAAGAGCGAAGCTCAACCAACTATTATCCCTCATTTCGAGTGATGTATGAAGGATTCAGATGCTTCTTCTACTCTTGAGCTGGGAAGGGTTGATGGATGGAGGATCCAAATGGTGATGAGTGAATTGAGGTGAATTGAAAACACTACAAGGAAAATCGGATTTAGAGACGGAAATTTAGAGACGGACAAAATCTGTAGCTAATTTGGCGACAGATTAGAGACAGAACCAAAAATCAGAGACGGATTCGGATTCCGTCTCTAAATCAGAGACGGATTCAGATTCCGTCTCTAATTCAGGAACGGAATATGAATCCGTCTCTAATTCAGAGACGGAATCTGAATCCGTCTCTAATATAGAGACGAAATCCGAATCCGTCACTAATTTAGAGACGAAATCTGATTCCGTCTCTAATTTAGAGACGGATTCAGATTCCGTCTCTAAATTTTAGAGACGGGTTTTGTATCTGTCTCTAAATTAGACACAGATTTTAACCCGTCTCTAATTAGAGACAGATTTTTGAATCCGTCTCTAATTTAGTGACAGATTCAACATCTGTCTCTAAAATTTAGAGACAGATTTAGTATCCGTCTCTAAATTTGATTTTTCTTCTATATACTTTCATTTGTTTAGTTTTTTTCTATCTTTTTTTATATAACTTTTTCTAAAAAAAACCACTAACTAACAAAGGCTAAAATATTGTTTTCTAGTCAATAAAAATTTAAAAAATAAATAAAAAATAAATATAGGGTAGTCCATCCCTCTTTTGACTTTTCTTCTGTATACTTTCATTTGTTTAGTTTTTTTCTATCTTTTTTTATATAACTTTTTCTAAAAAAACCACTAATTAACAAAGGCTAAAATATTGTTTTCTAGTCAATAAATTTTTTTTTAAAAAATAAAATATAAATATAGGGTTATCCGTCCCTCTTTTGTCTTTTCTTCTATATACTTTCATTTGTTTAGTTTTTTTCTATCTTTTTTTCTATAACTTTTTCTAAAAAAACCACTGATTAACAAAGTCTAAAATATTGTTTTCTAGTCAATAAATTTTTTTTTTAAAAAATAAATATAGGGTAGTCCGTCCCTCTTTTGACTTTTCTTCTATATACTTTCATTTGTTTAGTTTTTTTCTATCTTTTTTTATATAACTTTTTCTAAAAACACTAATTAACAAAGGCTAAAATATTGTTTTCTAGTCAATAAATTTTTTTTTAAAAAATAAAATATAAATATAGGGTAGTCCGTCCCTCTTTTGACTTTTCTTCTATATACTTTCATTTGTTTAGTTTTTTTCTATCTTTTTTTCTATAACTTTTTCTAAAAAAACCACTGATTAACAAAGTCTAAAATATTATTTTCTAGTCAATAAATTTTTTTTTTAAAAAATAAATATAGGGTAGTCCGTCCCTCTTTTGACTTTTCTTCTATATACTTTCATTTGTTTAGTTTTTTTTCTATCTTTTTTTATAACTTTTTCTAAAAAAAACCACTGATTAACAAAGGCTAAAATATTATTTTCTAGTCAGTAAAATTTTTTTTTAAAAATAAAAAATAAATATAGGGTAGTCCGTCCCTCTTTCGACTTTTCTTCTATATACTTTCATTTGTTTAGTTTTTTTCTATCTTTTTTTCTATAACTTTTTCTAAAAAAAACACTGATTAACAAAGGCTAAAATATTGTTTTCTAGTCAATAAAAAAATTTTTAAAAAATTAAAAATAAATATAGGGTAGTCCGTCCCTCTTTTGACTTTTCTTCTATATACTTTCATTTGTTTAGTTTTTTTCTATAACTTTTTTCAAAAAAAACCACTGATTAACAAAGGCTAAAATATTGTTTTCTAGTCAATAAAATTTTTTAAAAAATTAAAAATAAATATAGGGTAGTCCGTCCCTCTTTTGACTTTTCTTCTATATACTTTCATTTGTTTAGTTTTTTTCTATCTTTTTTTTCTATAACTTTTTCTAAAAAAAACCACTGATTAACAAAGGCTAAAATATTATTTTCTAGTCAATAAAAAAATTTTATAAAAATAAAAAATAAATATAGGGTAGTCCGTCCCTCTTTTGACTTTTCTTCTATATACTTTCATTTGTTTAGTTTTTTTCTATCTTTTTTTCTATAACTTTTTCTTAAAAAAACCACTGATTAACAAAGGCTAAAATATTTTTTTCTAGTCAATAAAATTTTTTTAACAAAATAAAAAATAAATATAGGGTAGTCCGTCCCCTCTTTTGACTTTTCTTCTATATACTTTCATTTGTTTAGTTTTTTTCTATCTTTTTTTCTATAACTTTTTCTAAAAAAAAACCACTAATTAACAAAGGCTAAAATATTGTTTTATAGTCAATAAATATAGGGTTTAGGGTTTAGGGTTTAGGGTTTAGGGTATAGGGTATAGGGTTTAGGGTATAGGGTTTAGGGGTTAGGGGTTAGGGTATAGGGTATAGGGGTTAGGGTATAGAATTTAGGGTTTAGGGGTTAGGGTTTAGGGTTTAGGGTTTAGGGTTTATTGTATAGGGTTTAGGGGTTAGGGTTTAGGGTATAGGGTTTAGGGTATAGGGTATAGGATTTAGGGTTTAGGGGTTAGGGTATAGGGTTTAGGGTTTAGGGTATAGGGTTTAGGGGTTAGGGTTTAGGGTTTAGGGGTTAGGGGTTAGGATTTAGGGTATAGGGTTTAGGGGTTAGGGTTTAGGGGTTAGGGGTTAGGGTTTAGGGTTTAGGGGTTAGGGTATAGGGTATAGGGGTTAGGGTTTAGGTGTTAGGGTTCAAGGTATAGGGTTTGGGGTTTAAACCTTAAACCCTATACCCTAAATCCTAAACCCGAAATCCTATACCCTAACCCCTAACCCCTAAACCCTAAATCCTAACCCCTAAACCCTAAACCCTAAACCCTATACCCTAAACCCTTTAAATTTCATTGAGAATGTAGAAAAAAATTAAAAAAAAATAAACGAGGTAGCCGTATACCATTTTCACAAGATCGGGACACATAAAACCCTAAAAACCCTAAATAATGGCATATATTTGTAACTCAATCTCCATTTGGATTTTTGAGGAAAGTCATCAAGATTAAAAACACTTTAAATGTCATTTAGAATGTAGAAAAAAATTAAAAAAAAATAAACGAGGTAGCCGTATACCATTTTCACAAGACCGGGACACATTCCTTAAAACCCTAAATAATGACACATATTTGTAACTCAATTTTCATTTGGATTTTGAGAAAAGTCATAAAGATGAAAAACACTTTAAATGTCATTTAGAATGTATAAAAAAATTTAAAAAAAATAAACGAGGTAGCCGTGTACCATTTTCACAAGATCGGGACACATTCCTTAAAACCCTAAATAATGGCACATATTTGTAACTCAATTTTCATTTGGAATTTGAGGAAAGTCATAAAGATGAAAAACACTTTAAATGTCATTTAGAATGTATAAAAAAATTTAAAAAAAATAAAAGAGGTAGCCGTATACCATTTTCACAAGGGTTGAAGAAGCAAGCCAAGAAGCCTCATCCCTCCTCCTTGAAGATCCCAAGATTGGTCCTTCCATCTAAAACAACCCAAAGAAGAAGAGGCCACCATTGGTAACCTCTCACTCCCTAACCTTGCATTCTAATTACTCTATGTGAATTAAATTGCTCCTTGCATTCATATATTGTTATTATCTTTGCTTGGGACTTGGTAGTTAGCATTAAAGATCATATCTTTATCATACCCCTTCTTCCCCTTTGCATCCTTTGCATGAATTAGGCATCATTTGTCATTAAAAATGTAATCTTTATGCTCAAAGGTGTATCCTTTGCACCTAAAAATCCCCTTTTTATATAAAAATGTCATCTTTATGCATCATTTGCTCATAAAAATGCAATCTTTATATCAAAAATGCATCCTTTGCACATAAAATCCATTTTCATGCATCCTTTGCATTAAAGGTCATTCCTTCATCATAAAAATGCATCCTTTGCTTTTCAAAATGCAATCTTTATGCATCCTTTGCATATTAAATGCTAATTTCTTCATAAAAATGCATCCTTTGCATGAAAATCATGTCTTTACATTAAAAATGCATCATTTGCAATAAAGATCACTTCTTTAAATCAAATGCATCCTTTGCAACCCAAAAATGTCATCTTATCACTAAAAATGTCATTTTTACATGCATTCCCCCATGTCCCCATTAGCAACCTTGGAACGGATCGGTGTAAATATCCTATCTTTACATCGTTTCTTCCATTAAAGGTTCCATAATCTCTTTAGAAAGGGACAACCTTGAACCCTATATCTCCGATTATCACTTAAGACGAGCATGAAGCATTCACATAAGCTCGATCGTCTTAAGGTGTAGGATTGATGGGCTAAGGACATTCCTTCCTAAAGAACCTCATTTTTGGACTATAAAAGAGAGTCCTTCTCTCGATCACGCAAGTCCCGAGATTAAAAATGCGATGATCACAAGTCCAAGATGAGGACGGGATCAAAATCCCGAATACATAAAATCCAAGAAATCCCGAGCGACAACCAATAAATGGTTTGTACGTCCGGAAGACAACTTGGGACATTCCCTCCCCTTTCATTCAAACACATGCACACAAGAAAGCACGCAAGCAAGCAAAATAAACGGAATCTAGGGAGACTTGCTACGGCAAGGCACCTTGGGTGAACGACGATCCGTTCTTCCCAAGGGGTAACTTAACCTCCGAACCCATAAATCCTTTTTTTCAAAGTTTTGAGGAAATCAAAATGGCGTGGCGACTCCATTTTTCAAATTAAACCGGATGTCTTCAAACTCGCGTGAATCCAACACACAAATTTTGGGCACACATTCACACCGGGGTCCATTGTCGGGTGCGGGGGCAATTAAGAAGGCGTCATGTGGGTCCATAGGTATGAAAGCCACTGGGGAGACATTTAGATCGATAACCCTTTTGAGTGATTGCAGGCACTCGCTGTGCTCAAGCGGCTCGGTTGTGACCCTTACAGTTGTTATGCCATCCGTTCTCGGGAAAGAAGAAAAAGATCCGATGACGTTCACGAATTCATCATCCTCTGGTCGTTGAAACCCTCCATTCTCGACCAGTGCTTCAATGAACCTTCTCCATTCACCGGCTAGGTTCTTATAAGGAACATTGTGCTCTAGGATTTCGGATATGTACGGATCTGGGCGCGGGCTTTGTTGTCCCTCATCCTCAAGTATCCAGGACACGACCACGGGTGCATCTTACGAGGTGCGGTTCTTGGGGGCCGTCCCTATTGGCATCGACTTGCATTTTCTCGGTGGTTCTTCATCGTCGCTTGTGCGACAACCAACCATTGTGTCGCTCCCATGGCATCATTTCCGGCTGATTGTTCCAGTTGATTCCGGATGCGGGGCCTCGATTGACTCTTCGCTCTCGTCATCATCATCGTCCTCGCTGTCATCGGAATCATCTTCACATACCACTGGGATTTTGGCTGAGAGGGAACGCCTATCAAACCCGTTAGGGGAATATGGGTGCGTGCAACCGCAGAAATTGTCATATGCCCCCATTCCCGGAAGTGGTAATTGCGACTCAGCTTTTCCTCCCAGAAACTGCGGGGGAAGAGTGAGAGGGGGGGCACGTATTTGACTCCAGGCAGGATATAGAAGGAATCCTCCTCCTTTGATTCTTCGCTGTTCTCGGGATCATATTCAGCCTCTCCCAAAACCAACTTGCAGAAGTGTACTAGCTCCAGATGCTCTTCGGCTCCTTCGCGTTGTACCGAAATAGAGATCTGATTTAAACGACCAGGTACAGCATCACATTTGACACCTGAGGAAGGTACAGCCCAACTATGAGGTACATCAGCAGATGTTACAATAAGACGTAGATGACAGTTGGCTGGTACAACCACTCTATTGAGTTCTAATATGCAACGTCAAGCAGTTCCTCTCTCTCGGTCCGAGAAGTGCATTGTTGGATTTCCATTCTTGTACTGCATCGACCAAAAAAACAACTAAGGTCAAGCTACAACTCGAACCACGATTTTTCACTCGACTGAACATTCCTAGCGGTCTCACTCTCTGGTCTGTGCGGATACGTGCTTTTATCTATCTGCCACATTGTAATTCATAAATCAATGTGTCTTTGTTCCAACCATCGCGTAAGCCCCCTACAGAAGATAGGCTGGTTCGCTTGAATTACAACCCAAGAAGTAATTAGTACTTGGCCGTGAACTTGGAAACCCCCGATTTTCCAATAGAAATGTTGGCCTACTTCCACACCGGATATATCGTAGAACCCGTTTAGTATGTAGGATAGGCGGCCAACCTCCTGGAGAGAGCGATGTGCATGGACCAGGTGAGTAGGGATGCAGCTCCGTGGACCGCTCGTCGGGCCTGATAGGTGGTGGTATCACACCCTTCTCAAAGGAACCGTACGTGAGACTCTCGCGTCATACGACAACTAAGGTCAAGCTACAACTCGAACCACGACTTTTTCACTCGACTGAACATTCCTAGCGGTCTCACTCTCACTTTGAACACTACCTAGTATCAGCTTTCCCTTCATCCGAGAAATAGCGAGCCTCATATTCTTGCAAGAAATCTCTGACATGAGACCAGGGTGGGCTGACTTGTTCATCATCCTCAAGGCTGAGGGGGAATCCGAATTCATGATCTTAGACAAGGTTGGCCATGGGTATTTGGGAACCTTCATCAGCATCTTCCTGGGCATGCGAAGGTTCTCCACATTCAATCATATTCACCTGATTATGGTTCCTTGGCAGAGGATTTTTGACTGTATTAGGCCCCTCGGGGCCTTCCAACTTTCCTTGCTCTATCAAGCCTTGGATCGCCTTTTTTAGAGTGAAGCAATTGTCAGTCAGATGTCCGTGGGCTTGATGAAAAGCGCAATACTTTGAGGTATCCACGGGAGCATTCGGATTCCTGGGTTGGAAATTCTCCAAAGGCCGCAGCAAGACTTCTTTCACCAGTCCCCTAAAGATGTCGTTCAGAGGCATTCCAAAGTTTTCGAGGTTCATGACCCGTGGCACAGGCTCATTTGGTTTTACGGGAGCAAAAGGAGTTGTGTTATTACATTCCTGTCTTGCGTAATTGATCACCTCTTTGCCTTTAGCAGAAGCGGGAGCAGTGTTGGAAGGAGGAGCCCGATATCTGTAAGCAGGTGCAGCAGCCGGTTGCTGATTGTAAGCCTTTTCAAACTTAGCCGCAGAGTTAACCATGGCCCGTAAGTCTGAGTACGGGAAGTGACTGAGGAGGCTCTCGGATGTGGTTTCGAGGCATGGCGAAAGATGTCCGAGTTGTTCCTCTTCGTAAGGAGGGATGGCCATCTCACCGAGTTTCGAATTCCACCGCTTGTAGAAATCCCCAACATTCTCGTCGGGATGCTGCACTGTTGTCTGCAGATCAACTCTATTTGGTTCCCATTCCAAGTTAGCTTTGTACTTTTCTGTGAAGGCATTAGTAATCTGGTCCCATGTATCCCTGGCCTCGGGTTTTAAGCGAAAGAACCATTTTAAGGCACTGGATTTCAAAGATAGACTGAAATAGTCGGCCAACTACTGATTGGTACACCCTTTGGCCTTCATCGCCAAGGTATACGTGTCCAGATGAGTTTTCGGGCATGCAGTACCATCAAAGAGGTCCAGATTGGGCATCACGAACTTGTGGGGCAGGGGAACGATGGAGTCCGGGTTCGTAGGCTGGAAGGCAGACTTCTTAGCAGTTAATTCAGCAATCTGCGCTTTCATTTTCTTATGTTGTTCCATGAACCAGGCCAGATGAGGATCTTGTGGTGGAACCATGGAGTTCAAACCAGTGACTGAGCTAGAGAGAGGAGCTACCACTGGCGGCGGGTGGTGGAGGGAACGGCCGATCCGGGGACGTAGGTGAAAACTTGTCCTTGGCCCAAATTGCCGGGGAGCATGAGTAAGAGCACAGGCGAAGGGATAGAACCTTGCGGCCTGCTTTGTTGATTTTCAAGCGGCAAAGTGGGTGGAGGCGATCTGATGTAGCCGGGTAGCTTGGATTTTCGGAGTGAGACCCATAAGTAGGCTTAGGTGCGAGGTGCTTGTCCCTGATTGTTGAATTGCATGGCTGCCTATGGCGATGGTGTATAACCTGGGGGGTAATGCGGTCCTGGTGATTCTGATGAAACCGGGATGGAGGTTTGGTAACCCATCGAACCCTGAGTGAGAAATGGATTTGTGAAAGCTGTGTGAGGAGCAACTGAGCTAGCATCATTCTGAGGAGGGGCTCCTGATTGTGGCCCCGAACCAGACTGTGGCGGCATTCCAAACTGTTGCTGTGAAGGTCCGGACTGATCGATTTCAAACTGAGGCGGGATCCCAATTTGCTGTGTCATTCCGAGGTATCCCCAACCATGAGAAGATATTTCGTATTGGCTTTGTCCTCACTGAGGAAGCTATGGCTGGCTCGTCCGTCGAGCTGCATGGATCCCGGTGGTACGTGGTTGGGGAGGGTGGGCGACCCAGAGACCGAGAAGCATGGGTTCTGGTGGTGGTACTGTATGAAGTTGGTGGTGGCATCCTGGAGTAGTCGGGGCAACCAAGATTAGGATTGGGGTCTTCCTCTTCTTCCACAGTGAAGGTGCCATCAGGATTGAGGTTGGCGGCCAAACCGTGGCTCTTAATAGCCTCCATAAGGCTATTCAGCTGTGCTTCCTGTCGCAATCTCATCTGTTCTGCTAACTGATTCCACTGCTTTGTTGCATGCAGGGAGTCCCGGGCGGCGGAGTGATGTTGTCCCCATCGTTACCGGTGATGCGGACATTACGAAACCGGAGTCAGAACAAACGGTGAAGCTGACGATGCGCTTGACTCTTCCCAACTGATCAAACGGTGACCCGGTGCCCGAAACCAAGCTTTGTGCGGAGCTGCGGGGGAAAAGGCACGAGGGTTCAGATGTCTGGGAATGAAGGAGGGTAGGTGTTTGGGCTTTGGGCTCATGCAACATGCGGTTATTTGTTCTTGTTTACTTAAAACATGTTTTATTAACCTAATCGGTTGGAAAAGATTGCTCTTCTTTTTCACAAACTACTTTGGATCCTGGATCAGTGGGCCCCATCACTACGTCTATAAGCCCCTCGTATTCCACCTGTATTTCGACTTCCCAGGGCGGACAGCCCCGGGCGAGGGTCCTATAGGGCAAGCGGGTCCCACCGACCGAAAGAAAAACGATCCTAAAAGTCTGGCGGGTAATCGAGTCTTAACGAGCATTCGATGTAAATTACGGACAAAGCTGACGTCAAAAGTCGAGATCATGTCCGAGGGCTCAACAAAAAGTCGGCATGGTTTGGACTGATAAGCGTCCACAATTGATCTTGACTTGTCGTCAGTTAGGCCGTAATTAGGCATGGAATAATCATTAATCCTTGATGACTCAGTGTCATGCTGGGAGTCAGTGTATAATTTGTGCCAGTCAGAGTCAAAGTCAAGGCGCCAGTCAATATCTGGTCAAAGCCCGTGACGGAAAACCGACAGGACTTCGACTGATTAGGGTCCCCGAAAGATATTGACTTGGCATGCCGACTAAGGCTTGAAAGAAAAGGTCTATACACAGACAGGGCATGACACAGACCAGACTAAAAACCAACCGGGTCTCGGACAAAGTGTGTCACGGACAAGTGCATGGTCGACACGAGGCTCCATGGGATGTTTGGGTAGTCCCGTGCTTGCACCGAGAGGCGTAATAAGACCAAACGGGCCGCTACAGGGATTTCCCCGGGTTAGGGACGTAGTGTGCAGTGTAAGGCCACATGCGCGTAGTGTGCAAGCAGTCTATCTTCTTTTTCTGAGTAAAATAGAAATTTTCGCATGTGTCTTAAAAGTATGATGCATGCAAAAATTTGAAAATGATTTTTTTTTTGAAACCCCCTTTTTTTTGAATTTCTTTTTTTTTTTGAAATTTTTTTTTTTGAAAATCTTTTTTTTTGAAAGCAAATGAACACATAAGCACATAATTCAAAATTCAAGGCAACGGGTCCGATAGTCAAAATTTTGACTTTTTTCGAGGCGACCAAAACAACACGAAAATGTGAAAAACCAACACACACACAACAAATGATTTCAAATGCCGGGACAGAAGCTTGACCCACAAAAGATTTTCTTTTTTTTTTTGAAAAGATAAAACTTATTTTTCCCCAGCGGAGTCGCCACTGTGACGATGTTGGTGCCCTTTTTCGAAATATTGGTATTTTTCTCTTCTTTGAAATCAATCAAAAAACACGGAGTCGCCACGCCATTTTTGTTTTAAGGGCCAAAACTTTGAAAAATGCCCGAGATTAGAGATTTGGGTTCGGAGGTCACGTTACACGCCGGGAAGAACGTTAGTGTTCACCCGGAATGCCTCGTAAAACGAGTCTTCCAAGCTTTAAAACCATTTGTGTGTGTGTGTGTGTGTTTCTTTGGCTAAAATAAGTTCAAAATGAGAAAAATAAAAATTGGGAACTCTTTATAAGACATTAAACAAGTTCCATGATTTTTGACATGATTTTTGGGTTGAGTTTTGGTACTCAAAAGATTTTTTGAAGTTGAAAACCAATTCTGCCAGAATGAAAAAGGCAGTGGACACTTGATTTTAAAACGGATTTAAGAGCTTTAAAACTTCAAAATCTGGAGAAAGTCCGAGAATGAAAGTTGTTCAAAACATCTTAAATAAGGTGACTGCAAAAGACTTTTTCATTTGGAGATTATTTGATGGACCAAAACCTTCTGGAAATCTCAGATATGAAATCTGGATTTCCAGAGACTGTTGAACTGACCTTTAGAAAATAATTTGAAAAAGGAAGTTATACTCACGCAAAAAATAAAGTAAAAATATGTCTGGAAAGCTCTGGATGTTGGATACAAAAAGTATTTTGTAGTCAACACCAATTCCAAGTTCTTCTGTGTCCAAAAAATTAGACCATGGACAGAGGTCTTAGAGAAAGGCTACTGGACAGCAACTTTCTCTTGAAGAAAAACATGATTTTAAAGGGGGTTTGGCATCCATGCTTGTCCCCATCTCCTTAGGCTTTGATTAGTAGTCACTAGACATTTTAGTGGTGATCTACTATATCAAGCCATCCTTAGGGTACATTAGGACTTAAGCATTTCATTTGCTTGGGAAGGGGAGATTTAGCTTTGAAATCATGATTTTATGTATGAAAATGGTTTTTAGGGTTTTGAAAATATGTTTGTAAGAAGTGAAAACAATTTTGAAAGAAATGTTGATCCTTGTAGAGGATCATCCATGGAGATGAACTTTCATGGTGATCCTCTTGGATCTAGGGCAAGAGGTGAACAAGTTACATCTTCAAAGTATGAGATGCATGCATGAATGAGAGAGATTTAGGGTAGGGAGAAGGAGGTTATACCTATCTTCTTTTGTGTTTTGTGTTTGAAGCTTTGAGTTTTGAGAATGATTTAGTGTGGTTTGGGAAAATAATCAAGAGAAAAAGGTGACAATTCAAGGGAATTCTCACTGTTTTCTCTAGTATTTTCGCCAGAGGTGGTGCTGTGAGTTGTTGTTCATTCCTATTTCTGAGACTGAAGGGCTCAATTTATAGCCCTCTGAAAATTACAAAACCATCCGCGCGGACCTGAATGTAAGCGTGAACTGTTCATTAAATGCTGCTCCAGGCTTTGGACAAGAGGAATATTTTTGAAAATATTTTAACTGGTTGCTGTTTTTCAGCTTACCAGTTTCGGATTTTTGCAATTTCTTTTCTTTTTAAGATTCTTTTCTTGGTTTAACCTTAAATAGCAATCCCTACTTTACCCTTGCTTTGTTAGAAAAGTTAGGAATTGTTAGAAATGTTAGGAATGTTAAGACTTTCGTTAATTTTCTAACGAAAATACTAACAACTCAAATTGGAGCACTTACACGTGGTCATTTAATTGCTTTAACAACTGAGATCCTGTTAGCTTAGGAGGGGGTGGTATAGTATCTACTTTCCCATCTGATGGATAAAAATCCTCTTGTAATAAAATACCTTGCAAGTATACAAGTTATCGATGTAGTAGTATGCACAAGCAAGGGTCGAATCCACAGAGATTTGTGTGTTGAACAAATTGATTTAATTAGTGTAAAAAGTAACAAAGGAAAAGGGGGTTTTGATTGGTTGAATTATTAAACTAAGAAAGCAAATAAAATAAAACAAAACAAGGAAATAAATCAAGGATTAAGAAATAGTCCACGAATTGGATTCACAACATATTATCACTTTATGCTATTTAAATCATGTAAAGAAATAACTCAATCTCATTCTTGGGTTCGTTCACAAAATTATAGTGTTAAGATGTTCATATATTCCGGTAGGTCAATAAGAACATTAGAACCCTAATAACTCTATCTTGTTCATAAATTCCGCTAGGTCAATATAAACATTCAAGAATTCAATTAAAAGCTTAAGAACAATGGAACCTAGATTCGTTTGATTTCCGCTAGGTTCTCAATTGAATCTATTCTTCTCAACATTGGTCAAATTACAAATCATCCACGCTAGTGCAATGGTTTGTATCCAAATTAATTCAAGATATCAAAATTATATTTCGCTAGGTCAATACAATTGATCTTAAGAACAAAAGTTTAGAATGTTGAGAAGAACAAGAACGACAAAGAGATAGGAAGAATTAAAACCTTAGCATAAAGATCTAATATGTGTTACTTCCAATCCGCAAACTAAGGAATTTAGCCTCGAAGGGCCATTAAAATGAATACCTCAAACCTTGAATTAAACCCTTCAATCTTGTACAAAGAATTGTAATATGTTTAGGCGAAAGAAAATATAGAGAGAGAATAAGAAAAATCAAAAGATTAAAAGATCCAATGATGATACAAAAACTAGTCTAGGGTTCTTTTTATAGGAGGAGTGAGGTGAAAATCCTTTTTAAAAACAAATTCTGGTCAAAATCCTAGTCAAAATAGAGAATCTCCCGAAATCCGTCACTGATTCTCTGCAAATTTGTTGAAAATCACGTTTTTATTATTTGTGACGAAATTAATTCCGTTGTAAAAGATTGGTGGGCGGTCGCCCAAGCCGGCATGCGCGAGCGCTCAGTTGTACAGACTCTGCCTCGGCCAATTTGTTGCTTTCAGCGGCCGCCCATTAAAGTCTTCAGCGGCCGCCCATGAATTGCCACAGCCCAAGATGCCTTGGCCCAATTTTCCTTCATGGCCCCAACTGCTTCCAGCCTTGGCCCCAACAGCCCCTTGCATTGCTCGGCCATGCCTTGGCCTAGTTTGGTACCATTTTTGATTCATTCCGTCCCGCAATTGAACAGTCGCACTTTAATCACTATAATAAATTCTTTTGCACCTCGATCTTTGAGATTTTATTTTTCACTTTAGCCCATGAATTTTATTAAATCAAATTTCTCCAAAATTTTCATATTTTCAGTTTAGTCCCTGAATTTCCAAGATTTACGTTTTGGCCCTTGAGCTTCATAATTTCAGTTTTGTTCCATATTTTCCAGAATTGCAATTTGATCCAAAAACTTCCAAAGTACGCTCCAATCCTCCGTTTTCTCAATAATTGCACTTCAACCCCTGTACTTTCAAAACACTACAAAATATATTAAATTCTCAAGGTTTCGAGCATCAAATAAGCTAGGAAATATATCTTTTGGATGGGTAAAACCACATCCATCAAATATCTCCAAACTTATCTTTTGCTCGTCCTCGAGTAAAACAAAACTAAAACAAAATAAAAACTAATTAACTAATTAAAACAAAAGAAAATATTTTTGGGATTTGTTCAATTCATATAATAGGCCGTTGGCACAACAAGTCTCAGATCTTACAACACACATAATCTACAAGCATTATCATGAATATGGGACAATAATTACATGGATGCATCTAACTTACAATTCTCCACCACATAATGATAGATGAATGAAATATGAGAGATCATTGTCACCAAAGTAAGATATTTTATAGGGTCACTAACCACATGCTCTAACTCAAGGACACTCATATGCATGTTTAAACACAACTGTCAACCCGGCTACTCTTTAGGGATCAAATATGCCTTAGCGGCTTGTAATGTATCGCGTAAAACGCGGGCTAGGTTCACGGTTACAAAAGAAGGTAAGGACATACGAAGTCAAGCAAGTGAAACTAAGAAGTCTTCATCATACATCCTCCCATTGAAATTTATCACTCCGCTTCATACCAACCCATTGATTTAACCCCCAAACTTATAATTTTGTATACTTTCAAACTTGGGATCGATCACCTTTCTTTCTTTTTGATCACTTTCCTCTTCAACATTACAGAGGGCAAGGCTTTTCTTTACTCTTTTTTTTTCAACTTTTTTTTTCATTTTTTTTTTCACTTTCCACTTTCACATTAGAGAGGGCAATTTTTTTTTCTTTTCTTTGCACAAATATATCACGAAGAATGTGCATTCAATACTTTTGCTCAAGCCCCTCTTTTCATTACATAACATGATCTTTTCATTCTTTCACTCAATCCTTAATTTTCCAAACTTCACCCACAATTCCCAATTCATTCCCTAGTTTCACTTTCTTGAAAAGGTGAGAAAAATAGTGTATAAGTTAAAATGATAGGACAATGAGGGTACAAAAGAAGGCGAATGGTGGTCTAAGGCTCAAGTATCCGTTTAATCTGAAATCCAGTCAGAACCAGAGGCACCAACCAAGATGTTGCTAAGATTTTGAATGCAACTTGCAGACCCAAGAATCCAACTCTCGAAACACTCAAATCTCAGCCTAGATCGATCTCAAATGATAGCTATCTCCTAAGAAAACCACAACCCACACTCTCAGATTGCCTCGCTAATCAACACACTGTTCAAATCAAAGACCTATGGAGGGAAAGCACCTAAACAGTCAAACACAGAGAAGAAGAATACCCAAATACACCTCAGAACAACCTCACTTTCATGCATATAACCTCTGAATAAAGCTCTCTTACCCCTCTCTCTATAAACCACGAAAGAAGACCTCAAAATTGTGTGTGTATAAGTCGTGTGTTGTGACTGCAATGGAGAGGGTGTGGGGGTTTAAGTAGGGGCGGAAGGGATCAAGATAAGGTAGAAGATTACCCGATTCGATTTCAATAACCATGACGCAAGCGGCGAAATCGTCGGTGAAGGAAAAGAAGAAGAGATCGCAAAATCGACTTGAGAAAGAGATCAAGTTAAAGTCTCTCTCTCTCTAGCCGATAAATCTTGACCTAGGCCAGATAAGAGGGTGAAAGAAATGGAGCGGCTAGGAAGTGCACAGGAACCTGATGTGAGCCCTGATGCTATCGCACCAGTACTAGCACAACAGAGAAATGCAGCGAAAATTAAATAATGAAATCGAAACAAACAAGGATTTAAACACTTATCTACAGCAATATGCTGTAGACAATAAACTTCTCTTATTAAAAATCACTTTCGAATTGATTACAAAATGTAAACTAAGAGAATGACAAAATAACCAAAATGAACTCTCACTAAAACAAACTCCTCACAGCCTGAAATCTCTTCAGCCTTTTGGAGTGTAAAAACCGTGTAATGTAAACTGTCTTGGCCTTTGTATTTATAGCCAAGGAGGTCAGTGCTAACGGGTAAGGATAAGCTTTGATAAAGAGCTTGATCAATCTTCAATCTCTTCAATCTTCTTTATCACTTTAAGCCTTCATTTATCCATGTGAGAGTCTTATATAAATAACCAAAATAATACCAAACACACAATAAAATTCGGTTAATAGGTTAGTAAATAAAAATAAAATATTTACATAAATTAAATATAAAGAAAGTAACAAAACATAATTAAGTCAACCTCTTTGACTTGGCCAAGTGTGATGCTATCACACTTTCAATCTCCCCCTGTTTTGTTGCTTTCTGTTCAAAAACAAATCTCAAGGACTCAAACAAAAAATATGATATGGAGAGCTCGAACACTCCCCCTAAATACTAGCTATTAAAAACCAACAAACCACCATGTTCAACATGTCCAGAACAAACCAAAAACAAACCAAACCAAAGCAAAAACAACCAAACCAGAGCAAAAAATAAATATCACCATTGTTCCTAACACACACGAAATTAAAAATTGTTTATAAAAACATCATAACCCCCTTCAGAAAAAGGTCCTGCTCCAGTTCAGATTAGGATCCACGTTCATTTCAGCTTGTGTCTTCGCAAGAAGCTCCCACCTGAAATCATGACTGACTTCTTCATAGACACGACTTGAGCTAGCTCCCCCTTTTTTTATCAGAAAGCTCATCTCTTGCAGCCAACAATTTGTTCCTTCTCGCTGAGACTTCCTTGAACTGTACCCTTGTATTGAGCATCCACCTTTCCAAAAACTTGATTTCATCAGAGAGTACTTTTACTAGGTTCACGTGTGGTCATGGGATGATGTACGCACATCGTCAGTAGCATCAGCAGGTTCATCTTCATCAACATCTTGTGCATCAATTACTGGATCATCTGGGAAGGCTACAGGTAGATCTACAGTCCTGGTGGGGCATTCTAACACAGGCTGGATGTTAAAAGGTTCAATCTTTTCCACAACCCTATCAGACATAAGAATTTATACCCCTTGTTTTAAGCACAAGCCAATAATTAAGCATGGAAAAGGAAGGTCGGAGGGAAGCTCTTTCTCAGCAAACAGAACAATACTCCCAAAAATAACTTCTCCCAAGTTGAACTCTAGACCATTAAAAATCCTATAGATTAAATCAGCATGGGGCACGGTTACTATATTATTGTTTGATGTGGGTTTCCAATTGAATGTTGAGATTTTGAATAGAAAACCACAAAGAGAAGTGAGCATGGTACACTTGAACTGAGTGTGCCATGTGGGGTCAAGACCATTGGTAATAGAGTTGGCAATATCATTTTTAGGAGCCATGGTAGGAAGGATGTGAGGAGAGGGAGCATGTAGAAAAATATTAATCATGGCAGGAGAAAAAGAAACAATTTGATCACGAATTTTCACTTTTTCAAAACTATCAGACCTAGGATCTTGGATTGCTTGGACAAGGCTAGCATAAAATTCGCTAACAAGTGAGGGATAGAAGAAATTGGGATAAGACACAGAGTATAAAAGGCCTTTTTCTTCCAAATACCTTTTCATGCCAACTTCCTCAAAAGTTTTATCAACAACCCTTTCAACTAAAAAAACCTTCTTTCTAAAGAACCCAAACCTTTCTTTAACTGACTTAGACATAAATTTCTCAGGAGAGTGGGGGCTTACCTTTCTTGAGGATGGTTTAGAACTTGGGGAATGCCTAGGCTTAGGCAATTCAGCTTTGGAGGAGCTGGCCTTCCTTAGGCTCCTTCTAGGTGAGGGTGCAGATGTGAGTACATCGTCAGCAGCATCCTTCTTCTCAGTTTCAAGTTCATCTCTCCCAAGTTTAAACGTCTCATCTTCAGCTTCATCATCATCTGAACCAATGTCAGATGCTTGTGCAGAATGGAATCAACAGCCTTAGCCTTTGCTTTCCTTATCTTTCCCTTCCCCTTCCTTAAATCCAATAGAGCTTGAAGAGGAATGTGCTCATCCTCTTCATTAACATCATCAGTCTCAGAGTGTGCCCCAGAGTACCAGTTACCCGGAGATGATTGAGCAGGGGATACAGGTGAGATGGTAGGAGGGGATGGAGTTGGAGATGTAGTGGTACCTTTGGTAGCACAAGTAGGGGACAACTGAGGTGTGGAGATCTTGCTAGGTGGCAAATCCCCAGGCATCACAATGACATGAGGGAAGATATCTCCTAGGTCTTGAGCTGCAGATTCAACTATCTCATCAGCTTCCTTTAGTTCCTCAAGCTCTACTGACTGAGCTCTTCTAGACACAACTTTGAAGGCCTCAGCATCACCCTCATCTGATTCGCTTGAATAAACAGTCAGTCCATCCAAATATTTCCTTCGTTGAGACACCTGGGCCACTGCATCGAACTACCGTAGCCACTAGCCGTTGTTTTTCCTCTCTTCCTCTTCAAATCAGCAGTGGGATCATACTCCTCATCATCATCTTCAATGAAATCTGGTTCGGCCATGTTAGGGCGCACCTTAGGAGTATACTCTCCCATGTTGGGAGAAAAACCCCTCTGCCTCAACGACCAGTTAGGGCCTCTAGACAACCCCGCCATTGCACCAACAGCTTTCAAATCCCCGGGATTATCAGCATCAATGGCATTGTCAGCAGCACCAGGGAGCGAAATTGTGACAGGGGTAGCCTCAGTATCGACAAACAGCTCCACGACAGCTTCGATTGGGGCCACCGGAGATGGAGGCGGCGAGTTAGTCGCAGTCGGAGAGGGAGACTTGGAAGGAGAAGCCATTTGATTTGGTGAAGAACAGAGGAAGAACAGAGAGGGTTTTGGAATTTAGAAGGGTTTGGAAGGTTTAAACAGTGACCGGTGAGGGTTTAATGGCGATGAGGGTATTGGTATTTATGTGATGTGATTGCACTTATTACTCACACTAGGCTTAGGTCACTTATTTGGGGAATTATAGTTCAATTTGAACTAAACTAGGATTATAGCCAGTTACATGGAAGAAGTTTAAATTAGAATTAAACTCCCATTTAGCCAACCGAGTAGAGCTCTAAATTCCCTTGGACTTCTTAGATGATAAAGATAAACATTATACAAAATCTTTTTAGAGATAATATAATGTATCTGCCATAGAGATAAATAAAAAATCTGCAGTACAATTACTCCCCCTAAACATATGGACATTTAAAAAATTATAAGAAATTTTGTTGAGCATAAAATATTTTAACAAAAATTAATTCGAAGTAGAAAAGCATTTGATTGAAATTTTCACCAAGGACCAGGTTGACAAGAAATATTCTAAAATTAATGATGCATAATTTACACACATGTGAAGGATAAATCTCAGTATATGTGTGGCATAGTATGTAATTACATCAGGGAACGCATTTCCTCTAAGAAAGTCAATGAATCAAAATCTTGTCTTGCTTGGCCTCTAGAATGCTTCCACATATAATTTTTTTGTGGAAAAATATATTATGGGTAGCTTTCACTCTTCATTATTCTCATGGATAGCCCTCTTTCGAATGATCTTATCAAATTGACTCAAACTTTCTCTTGAAGTCATTTTGATCACATTGAAATGACTTCATACCATGAGTGGAGTAGCTGTTTCCCAATAATTTTTTTTTTTTTTGCATCC
This sequence comes from Adenophora triphylla var. japonica, assembly GCA_022495995.1. NCBI lineage: Eukaryota > Viridiplantae > Streptophyta > Magnoliopsida > Asterales > Campanulaceae > Adenophora > Adenophora triphylla. The sequence goes on from JAFEMH010005259.1 coordinate 128,084, forward strand.
ACCAAGAGACATCTAGTAAGATAAATTTAGAGTCAACAGTTGTTGACTACTATTTAAGAAGGATTCACAATTCAGAGAGGAAACAAATCAAAGATGCACTACAAGTGACCACACTAAGATAAATTATGCAATGTTTTTTTTTTTTTTTTGTTAGAGTTGTAGTATACATGATTTAGATATGATGTGATCACACGGGGGATCACATCATTATATTGCACACAAACTCAGAGATTTTCTTAGAGTTGAAAATCTCTGAAAATCAAGGGCTTTGGTGAAAATGTCAGCCAACTGTTTTTCTGTGCTAATTGATTCCATGTTAATAATTTTTTGCTCAACAAGATCACGAATAAAATGATGTCTAATGTCAATGTGTTTAGTACGTGAGTGTTGAACAGGATTTTTTGATATTTCTATGGCACTTAGATTATCACAAAAAACAGTTAGGATATCACTTTTAAGTCCATAATCTTTAATCATTTGATTCATCCAAAGGAGTTGAGAACAACAACTCCCAACAGCCACATATTCTGACTCAGCAGTAGAAAGGGATACACAGTTCTGTTTTCTACTATACCAAGATACTAAGTTGTTCCCAAGATAAAAACAACCTCCAGTTGTGCTTTTCCTATCATCAGTGTTGCACCTTGTCGTAGTCACTGAATCCTACCAGATTTGTATTGGTTTCTCGAGTATAGCTTAGCCCTAAATTGATAGTTCCACCGACATATCTAATAATTCTTTTTACAGCTTTGAGGTGGGATAATTTGGGGCAAGCTTGATATCTAGCACACAGGCATACACTAAACATGATGTCTGGACGACTTGCTGAAAGGTACAACAAGCTCCCAATCATACTTCTATATAAGGTGGGGTCAACATCCTCACCATTCTCATCTTTGCACAACTTTTGGGATGATCCCATAGGAGTTTTAAAGTGAGAGGCATTATCAAGAGAGAATTTTTTAACCAAGTTTTTGGCATACTTACTTTGAGATATAAAAATTCCTTCCTTATTTTGTTTTATTTGAAGTTCTAGAAAGTAGGTTAACTCACCAACCATACTCATTTCAAAGGTGGTAGTCATACTTGTGACAAAATAGTCTAACATATCTTTGGAAGATGATCCAAATACAATGTCATCAACATAAATTTGGGCCACTAAGATTCCTACATTTTCTTTTAAAATAAATAAGGTTTTATCTACCTCACCTCTCTTAAATCCCATTTGTATGAGATGTTCAGTTAGCCTCACATACCAAGCTCTATGGGCTTGTTTTAGACCATATAAGGCCTTTTTCAACTTATAGACATGATTAGGGAAATGGGGATCAATGAAGCCCTTAGGTTGTTCAACATAGGCTTCTTCATTTAGGACACCATTCAAAAAGGCACTCTTAACATCCATTTGATGTAGAGTAATATCCAAATAATAAGCAATAGCAAGTAAAAGCCTAATTGACTCTATCCTAGCAACAGGAGCAAATGTTTCTTCAAAATCTATACCTTCTATTTGAGTGTAACCTTGGGCTACTAGCCTAGCCTTATTTCTTGTAATTTGCCCATTTTCATCAGTTTTGTTTTTAAAAATCCACTTAGTTCCTATTACATTTCCTCCAATAGGCCTAGGAACTAAAGTCCATACTTCATTTTTCTCAAATTGGTTTAATTCCTCTTGCATGGCAACAATCCAATTATCATCCTTCATAGCTTCTACAACATTTTTAGGTTCAATATTGGAAACAAAACAGCAAGAACTCACCTTGTTCACTTGTGATTCAACACAATTTAGCCCAGCCAACTCACGGTAGTTGACTCTTGACTTTTCCCTTGTGCTAATTTTCTCGTTTACATCACCTACTACTTGAGATATTGGGTGATTCTTTTGTACTCTGCTGGGTATGTCTTTGGTCCTATCCAAATTACCCTCTTCACAGTCAGACTCTTCAGTTTCTAAACCAGATATTGTTTGCCCTGATATAGGTGAAGATGTGCTTGCATCAGTACCTGCATCTGCTTTCTGCAGTCCACTTTGCTGCGTCTGTTCAGTTTGATTCTGAGTTTCCTGCATTGTCTCTATACAATCTGAGACATCATCTTCAAGAGATTTTAAATTTAGATCAGCAGAATCATCAAATATAACATTAATTGATTTCATCACAGTTTTGGTCCTAAGATTGTAAACTCTATAAGCACGACTATTTGTGGAATATCCAAGAAAAACAGCTTTGTCACTTTTGGAGTCAAATTTAGATAGATAATCTCTATCATTTAGAACATAGCATATGCATCCAAAAACATGAAAATATTTAAGTGTAGGTTTTTTACCAAGAAGAATTTCATATGGAGTCATAGTTGATCCAACTCTCAAATAAACTCTATTTTCTATGTGACAAGCAGTATTAAGTGCTTCAGCCCAAAATCGTTTAGAGATGTTTTTAGACTAAGCATGACACGAGCCATCTCTTGCAATGTACGATTTTTTCTTTCTGCAACCCCATTTTGTTGAGGTGTTTTAGGGGCTGAAAAATCATGGGTGATTCCTTTGGAGTCACAAAACTTTGAGAACAAAGTGTTCTCATATTCAGTTCCATGATCTGACTTAATTTTGATAACTTTCTTACCATACAAGTTTTTCACCTTTTTATACCACACTTTAAATACTTCAAGTGCTTCAGATTTTTCTTTTAAATATAGCACCTAAGTATACCTAGAGAAATCATCTACACAAACAAATGAATATTTCTTTTTACCTAAGCTTTCAACCTCAATTGGACCCATAAGGTCAGTATGTATTAATTCTAAAATTTCAAACGTGAAACTTTGATACACTTTTGGATGAGAGGCTTTGGTTTGCTTGCCCTTTTGACAAGGACCACACACACTTGATTGTTTAAAGTCGAGCTTGGGCAAGTGTTTAACAGCATCAAACCTAACTAATTCTTCTATTTTCCTATAGCTAGCATGTCCTAACTTTTGATGCCACAGTTCAAGTTCATTTGTTTTGGAGCTAAGACAGGATAAGTTGTCACCAAATTTGTAACAATTATCTTGAGATGTAAATTGTCATCACATAGTTGGCTTATACTAATCAAATTAGCTTTCAATCATTCTACATGATAGACATTTTTCAGTTTAGGCATGTCATTCACACATAAAGTACCTTTACCAACAATCTTACCTTGTGCTCCTTCCCCATAATTTACATTCCCACCTTTGATAGTGATGTAATCCGTGAGAAATTCGGCATTACCTGTCATGTGCCTTGAGCACCCGCTATCAAAGTACCATGAGCTAGCAATGCTGCTCTTGAGAGAGGTAAACACTATTTTGCATTCCATGCTTTTCTTTTCAACCCATACGAACGGCCACTGTGTTTTTGGCGATGTGAGTTGTGATGTGATTGCATTCGTTCACTCATCCGAGGAACATCTTTCCCCGCATCACGAATCCTCTTATAACAGAAAGGTCTTATGTGACCTGGCAAGAAGCAGTAATGGCACACAAATCTTTTCTTTTTGGTTGATGATTTTTGGTTGTGAAAAGTTTTAGGTTTCGAGGAACTACTTTCTCCCTCTTTCAAAAAATTTGATTCAAAACCAAGACCTGTTTTTGAAAACTTGCTCACATTAAGTACCTCATCAAGAGTTGCCTTTCCAGTATTCATCTTTTCAAAAGTTTTCTTGGCCTTCGTGAGTTCGGTTTTGGTTTTCTCAAGCTCAATGTCACGTTTAGTGAGCATGACCTCAAGTTTGGCAATAGAATCTTTTTGGTTATCATTTTCAGTGGATACATTCTTCAGTTCATCTTTAACTTTAGATAATTCAAGAGAGAGTTTTTCGCCACCTTTTCAAAGACAAAGATTTTTCAACACGCTTTTCCCAATCGGCATATAGTTCAAAGATAGGCATCCAGTAGCTCGTTATAGTTTCCATCATCTTCTTCTTCATTTTCAGACTTCTTGTTCAGCGAGAAGGTATAACAGTTTATAAAAGATTCAAAAGATGTGATGGTAGATGTGATAACATCTGAGGCTACATCAGATTGATGTTCATGATTTGGAGGCGAGATTTCCATGATTGCTAAGTTTAGCGACTCATCTTCGTCCTCACTATCACTAAGGGTCGCACTTAGGCTCATCCCCTTTTTCTTCAGAGTATTGGCACATTCATTTGCATAATGACCAAACCCTTTACAGCTCTACACCGAGACGTATTCGGATCTATTTTTAGAAAAGCTAGTGGGTTTCTTGAAAGTACTCTCATTATCCTCTTTTGGTTTATCAAAAGTAGTTGGTTTTTTAGAGGAAAATTTGTTGTCTCTTTTGTTTTTGAGAAAAGAAGTAAATTTTTTTGTTAAAAGAGCAACATCTTTGTTTTCCAAATTAGAAATGTCAATTTCATTTGAAGTTTCCTCAATCTCTTTTGGAATTGAGGATGCTTTAGAAAGAGCAGAAGCAAGAGCAACACTTTCAGCTTTATGTTGTTGCTGAATGGAAATGTTCATTTCAAACATGGTTAGCTTACCCACAAGAGTATCTAAAGCCATGGTTGCAGTATCATTTGCTTCTTCAATAGCAGCTATTTTAATGTTGAACTTATCTGTGACAGTTTTTAACATTTTACAAACTAATCTAGCATTAGAAATAGGCTCACCTAGGGAGAGACATTCATTAGAGATTTCTCTTATTCTAGCAGAATAACTTTTTATGTCCTCAGTCTCAGTCATCCTCAAGTTTTCAAACTTGGTCATGAGAATCCTTATCCTAGTGGCTTTGACACTGTCATCACCTTCACAGTGAGCTTGCAAAATATTCCAGGCTTTCTTTGCTATATTTTGATTTAAAACAAGTCTAAACATGTGTTCATCCACATGACTTGAAATAGCACCAAGAGCCTTGAAATTGTAATTAGCAAGAGTAACCTCATCTGCGGTCCATTCTTCCTCAGGCTTAATTTTGTACACTTTTTCAGAAGTTTCACCCTCTTCTTTATTCTTAACTTCAGCCTTAGGAGGGGACCATGGAATAATGATGCTTAGCCAGGCTCGTTCATCAATTTCTTTGATGAAGAGACGCATTTTAGCTTTCCATATAGCATAATTAGTTTCATCTAAAACCGGGGAACGGTATTGATTAAAGTGTCCTTCCATAATGACCACTCTTTCTTGGATCTCACTCAGTGAAGTCGAGTGTGGCTCTGATACCAATTGAAAGAAATGGAGCGGCTAGGAAGTGCACAGGAACCTGATGTGAGTCCTGATGCTATCGCACCAGTACTAGCACAACAGAGAAATGCAGCGAAAATTAAATAAAGAAATCGAAACAAACAAGGATTTAAACACTTATCTACAGCAATATGCTGTAGACAATAAACTTCTCTTATTAAAAATCACTTTTGAATTGATTAGAAAATGTAAACTAAGAGAATGACAAAATAACCAAAATGAACTCTCACTAAAACAAACTCTTCACAGCCTGAAATCTCTTCAGCCTTTTGGAGTGTAAAAATCGTGTAATGTAAACTGTCTTGGCCTTTGTATTTATAGCCAAGGAGGTCAGTGCTAACGGGTAAGGATAAGTTTTGATAAAGAACTTGATCAATCTTCAATCTCTTCAATCTTCTTTATCACTTTAAGCCTTCATTTATTCATGTGAGAGTCCTATATAAATAATCAAAATAATACTAAACACACAATAAAATTCGGTTAATAGGTTAGTAAATAAAAATAAAATATTTACATAAATTAAATATAAAGAAAGTAACAAAACATAATTAAGTCAACCTCTTTGACTTGATCAAGTGTGATGCTGCACACTTTCAGAGGAGAGGGATTTTGGGCCAACATCTTGGGTCACAATATTGGGCCGAAACCCATATGAAAAATAATAACAAAAATTAAGAACATTGTTCTGAAATTGAAATGGAGGGAGGATATATTTTCCTGTTGGAGGGTTTAGTGCGTCCTCCATGTCCAGTCTCTACCGGATGGTCCCAAAGGGCCACCTCCTTGAGGCCCTGTAACATCTGCATCGAGTTATAAGGGATCAAAAGTATGTGTTTCTTCATGTTCCGAATTACTTTTTGATTTGTGGTTTAAAATAATTCGGACGCAAGATGGCAACAAAGTTTTTTTTTTTTTTATTCTTATTTTTTGGACAACAAGATGATGAGATTGACATTTTTGTGAGCTTTGGCATAGCACTATTTAAAGCAAAACAATCTTAACCGGTCATCTCATCTTAGTGTTTCGATCTTGACCTTTTAAATTTAGTTTCGTAAGTGTCACTACTGGAATAAATTAAATTAATAATTAGTAAAAAATCAAATATTATACCAAATCATTTTCCTTGCAATTAAGTGCCAACTAACGACGTCAAAACATGAAAGCATTTTCTTAGCCAATACCGGTTGCCTATATTTAAGACATTACTTTATTATCTTAAAAAAGATAAAATATGGTACTTTACATTGTATTGATTGTATTGATGTTTGGAAAATTTAATTATTTTTTTTATATAATTTTGTACAAAAATTTATATTTAAGACATTACTTTTATTATCTTGAAAAAGACATTACTTTATTATTCTCTTCTACCCAAAATGAATTCCTCTATTATTTAGCTTACGAGTAATAATAGATAATTTCCTTTTTATAATCATGCAGGGGTATTTTTGGTATGTTATAATATTTCACGGAAAGAAGGGGTAAACACCAACAAGCACCTACTTAGAGCCATCAATTTGGTACCGCCCTGTCAGTATGGCCCATCCCGCTATATAAATGGAATGAAATGGGATATTATATTCTAAACCCGTTTAAAAGCGGGCCTGTTCGGGACATTTTATTTGGGACGCGGGACAAGGCGGGACGGGACGTCCCACATTTTTTTTAAAAAAAATTCATTACTCCCTCCGTCTCAGACCAAGGGTTCTCGGGAGGGGAGGATTTCACGCTTCTTAAGAAATTTTTTAAAAAATGAATAAAAGTTAAATGTGGGGTAGGGAATAGTAATTAATGATTGGTTTTTTTTGTAAATATGTTAACTTTATAAGGGTATAATGAATGGGTTTTTTGTAAATATGAGATAGAAAATAGTGGTTATTGATTAATTTTTTTGTAAATATGTTAACTTTATAAGGGTATAATGAATGATTTTTTGTAAATATATTAAATTATAAGAGTATAAATATATCAAAAACTTGCCATTTATTTTATGAAATGAGATTCTTGATCTGAGACGGAGCAAAAGAAAAAGTAGGACTCTTAATCTGAAATGGAGGAAGTATTATTTTTAAACCCCAGACCCAAGACCCAAATGCCAATTGCCAAATTCTTACAAATTTTTTTTTAAAAAAAATGCACACTTAAACTTTAACAAAGGGTGCTAGAGTGCTGTCGGTCATATACAATGAGTCACAAAGGGTTAAAGACCCAAAGCCTCAAAGGCAATCATTGAATCCTATTTAAGTTCCTTCTCTTTCTCTTCCATAGCGGTGTTCAATCTCTTTACCCGTAGGAAAAAGTCACAAGGATACCCATATTGATATTGTGTGAGATTTGGTTTATGTCTTATTATTTATATTAGTACAATGACTTAATTAGTTACATTTACATTCTCCCAATTTCATTGGCATCTTTTCTTGTTCTTGCTTGTTGAATTTTAATTTCTCACTTTTACTTGTACAATCGTCTGTTGTGATCGCGTTTTCTTGTTTCCCATTATCCCGTATTTGCCCTCATCTCGAGGTGAATTTGGAACGGGACAGGGAATTGAATGCCCGTGAAGAATTCGAGACATCCCGTCCCGTCTCGCGTAGTTGCGGGATATCATAGTTTCATCCCTTCCCATTCTGTTATCCCAAATTGACGGCTCTACACCTAGATCACATGATAAGAGGGTGTTCTATCTTAACTAGTGCTGTCAAACGGGTCGGGTCGGGCCAGTCCGACCCAAGCCCACCGGGTTTCATTTAATGACGGGTTGGGTCGGGCCTAAACATTAGTGGGCCTAGTAAAAGTCAAGCCCAGTCCATGTGAACATTGGGCCTTCGGGCTTATGGGCCAAAAAAGTAACTATTTTTTTTATTAAAAAAACTCAAAAATTAATTAATAAAAGTTATATGACACATTCAAAGTTCAAAACACACTTATTTACTAGTCTAACTTTCACAATTACAAAGCAAAAGTGCAAAAAACACATCAACAATTCAATGTATAATTATACTGTAACTATAAAACATATTCCTGGACCAAAAATAAAATGTTTCCAATCGCCTGTAAAAAGTCAAAACTGGCATCCTTTCACAGAGAATTTGCCAGTAACAAGAAATTAACAAACATATACTCCCTCCGTCCCACCAAGAGTGTCACCTTTTTAGGGGTGACACGCAAATTAAGGAAAAGTGTGGGAAGAAAAAATGTTATGCGTGTAATTTGAAAATAGGAGAGAGAATTAGTGGAGGAAATAGTGAATTTAAAAAGTGTTGTGAGTGTAGAGGAGAGAGAATTAGTGGAGGAAATAGTGGATGGGATAATAGAATATTAATAAAACATTTCCTTTTTAGAAAATGTGACACTTTAAACGGGACGCCATTTTGGGTAAAAAGTGACACTTGAAATGTGACGGAGGGAGTATATAAAGTAAGAATCAAAATCAAAGCTCCAAAAAGCTCACATATACATTTTTGCAGAGATAGAGCGAACAAAATTCAGAATATAATAGCAAATATTACTCCTATTAGAATAATATAATAATGAGAGTTAGATGAAGTTAATCAAAATAGGAAGAGAAGAATTGTATTGAATGACTCAATTAATTATGATGCTAGAGATACATATTTATAGGATTACAATGAGGAATCTCCTAGAAGGAGAAGGTTTCTAAGATTGTATTTCCAAATCTAATACAAGGATTAATCTTCTAGAAGGAGAAGGTTTCTAAGATTGTGTTTCCTAATCTAATACAAGAATTATATTTTCTAATCTATTTATTACAATTTATACTTGAATATAATATAATGATATTATATTCCTAATATGCTCTCGCAAGATGGACGATCTTTGGATAAGTCCAATCTTGAAGAGTGATGAGATGAACTGGGTTTGATGACGAGTTGAAGATGTGTTCCCAGACATGTGTGTCGTTTCTGAGGAGATGTGGTTCCTCGCATCTGAGGTGGTGATAGGTTGGAGCATGACTACGTCGGAGATGGTGGGGTTGTGGAGAGGAGTTTTCGATTTTGCCGAGGGGGTTTTGAAGTAGGGGGAAGTGGTTTCGGCTAGGCCGAGGGGGTTTAGAAGTAGGGGTTATGCACGTGGAGTCACCTTGTACAAGTAGGGGTTTTACCCCTCACGGGTGAGACGAGCACGTGGAGTCACCTTGTACAAGTAGGGGCTTCACCCCTCACATGTCGGTCAAAAGGATTTTTTTTATTTTTTTTTTTAGCCGAGGGAGTTGATACCAAAAAAAAATTTAGGGTTTCGGTCAAAAGGATTTTTGAGCTGAAGGGGTTGAGTACCAAAAAAATTTGGGGTTTCGGTCAAAAGGATTTTTAAGCCGAGGGGGTTGAGTACCAATTTTTTTTTTGGAATTTCGGTCAAAAGGATTTTTGAGCCGAGGGTGGTGGTGGGAGTTTTGATGATGGTTGGCGGAAGCGTTGGTGGTGGAGAAGTTCTTCTATGAATCTTAATGCTCTGATACTATATTAGAATAATGAGGGTTAGACGAAGTCAATCGAAACAGGAAGAGAAGAATTGTATTGAATGACTCAATTAATTATGATGCTAGAGATACATATTTATAGAATTATAATGAGGAATTTCCTAGAAGAAGAAGGTTTCTAAGATTGTGTTTTCAAATTTAATACAAGGATTAATCTTCTAGAAGGAGAAGGTTTCTAAAATTGTGTTTCCTAATCTAATACAAAAATTATGTTTTTTAATCTATTTATTACAATATATACTTGAATATAATATAATGATATTATATTCCTAATAACTCCAACATAATCCAAACAACTAGAAATTACAAATAGGAATCAACTAACCACATTCAATCAATCTTAATGAATCTGTATTTTCAGTTTCCCCAACTATACTCCGGTCTCAGCAATGGCCGGACGACGACCTTCCCAGAGAACATCGGGCCGGGCTGAGATTTTTTGGGCTTTTCATATTCGGGCCGTGAGTTCACGGGCTCTTTTGGACCAAGCCAAAGAGGCCCGATTTTTTCGAGTCTTCTAATTTGAGGCCCAGGGGCCTTAAAAAATTGGGGCTGGGCCAAGGGCTATGAGTCGGCCTCGATTATGACGGCTCTAATCTTAATCAGATGTTTCGAATTCGAGCCCTGAATACGAGTGTTAGAAACTTTGTGGGGAGAGATTTGCCACCCTTGTGGTATTATCTGATTTGGAGCGGTAATTCACTCACTACCATTTAAAAAAAAAAAAACTACTTCCTCCGTATCATTACAAAACAAAAGACAAAAACTAAATTTTGCACAAAATTAAGAAAAATGTATAGTAGAGTAAGTGTATAGACCAAATTAATAAAAATTATTTATAAGTGATCAAACTAGTAAAAAATTTCAAATTTAACTTTCTTTCTAAGAACCAAATTATTATTTAATCCTTAAAAATAATATTGTTATTCATCGCATCATCCAGACGCTACCCCAATAATCAGACGCTACCCCAATAATAAACCATTCCATCGCATTCTCCACCAACTACTTCTGAGCCAACCCACCACCCACTTGTCCCATATCTCTTCTTAAAGCCCATTTCCATTTTCCATTTCTTGCTTTATTCAATTTTTGAAAAATTAATATCTACCATGATCACCCAAATATTTCTACTTTACTCTATACTTCTTAATATTTTCCATGCCCAATTTGCTGCAAATGCTAATAGACTACTCAATATTCTCCCAGCCGATCATCATCCCGACCAAACACTTGAGAGTTGTAAGATCGATAAAATTTATCAGTTGGGAGATTCAATATCCGACACGGGCAATCGCATTCTTGAGTTCCCTAATGGACCATATTGTTCGTCCGCTAGGCTACCATATGGCCAAGATTTTCACCACCACCCCACCGGTCGTTTTTCCAATGGCCTTCTCATGATCGACTACATTGGTATATATCTTGATTTATTTTTTTTTACCAACATTTTTTGGGACAGAGGGAGTATATGTGTGAGAGTGCGTGTCTAATTCAGTGAAATTCATTTGTTGCTATGGCTCCGTTTGTTTGGGGGAAAATGTTTTCCGGAAAACATTTTCCCCATTTTCCGGTGTTTGTTTCCCACCGAAAAATGGAGAAAATGTTTTACGCTAAACATGTTTATCTCATTTTCCGAAAAACATTTTCATTTTTCGGAAAACATTTTGCAGGAAATCATTTTCGGGAAAATGTTTTCCGCTAAACAAACGGAGCCTATATCTTGATTACATAATCGGTTTTTTTTTTCTTTTGCAGCATCAGCAGCAGGGCTTCCATTTTTAAATCCTTATAAGAATGTCGATGCGAATTTCACAAATGGTGTCAACTTTGCTGTGGGTGGCTGCACTGCCTTATCTTCAAACATCCTTGAAGCTAGAAACATGACGTCATCCCTTATGACTAACAGCTCGCTTGATGTTCAACTTCAATGGATGTCTAACCATTTTAATTCAATTTGCCTCAACAATAAGGGTTTTTAATCCCTACCCAAACAATATCCTTTATATTTTTTAGTTTTTTTTTTTTTTTTTTTGACTTGAAGAGTTAAAAAGATCAAGGTGCTTAATTAATTTGCTCTGTTTTTGGCCATTTTATTTGCAGATTGTGCTGAGAAACTTAAGCACGCTCTCTTCGTCATTGGAGTAATAGGAGGGAATGACTACAATTATGCATATGGGAATGGAAAATCCACTGAAGAAGTGAAAACTTTAGTGCCTGAGGTTGTTCAAGCCATTAAAAATGCGGCCAGGGTACTCACTCTTTCCCTACTAGTTTTATTATAGTTCTGATGCTACCACAAGAAAACCTTGGGTACACCGGGACTTGATGAAACAGGATACCACGGCTCCTTCCCTGCTGGATGAGCAGCCTACACACAAGAAACCACGTGAACTAGGCCGGGGGTGACTCCGGCGAACCCCCTCCGGCGTGAGAGTAAGGTTAGATGAACAAAGAGAAGGTGGTATAACAATGGAGGTTTTAGAGAGAGAAGGTAGAGAGAGAGAAGCATACATGTAAATGAAGAGGGTCTCTCTTTTTATACCCCAAACCCCCCATGTGCCCTGCACATGGGGGGACACGTGTCAATCATCCAGCCAATGGTCTCAACCAACTCAAAGATAGTGGGATTTCACTGTTCACCTTGTCACATCAATCACCCATCAAGAATATTTAGGGTTAGGAGCGTTTAGGCGCCAGCCCGAGCATGGCTCCAGGAAACGCCCAGACGCCTATGTCTCATTGGCGGCAACCAACGGGAAGGTGAGCGACCTATAGTCGCCATCCCAGGCCGCCTACTTCAGCGGACATACCCTCACTTCAGAGGCCAAATTGGATGATCCCGCTAACATTTAATTGCACTATCTCGCATGGCTCCATTGTTCTCGCTATAACACTCTTACGGTACATGGCCCTTGTCGCTCATCAAACTATGAGGCCGAATCCTCTAACCGCAGATGAGCCGTGACTTCAGCAGTACGGCTTAAGCCAGAAGACTAGGCCCATGTCTTCATATTGGGCCTATCTACAGTGGCTTGGCCCAACTCATTATCCATAGTCGTATCAGAAGCCCCCAATTTCGAGACCTGGATTATTTATGATCCAGGCGAGAAAATTATCAGGTGGTGCGAGCTCGTCATCTCGCTACTTTAGCTCAGGATTACGACAAGGCCATGCTTCGACACGTGTCCCTACACGTGGCAGACGGGGGTTGAGGGCCTTGGGTGGTGTGTCGGGCCGTACGCTTTGGGGATTCGTGTACCCCTTTAAATAACTTCATTAAAGGCGGGTGAAATTCAAAAAATTTCAATCGTCGTTTTCTCAGAGAAAACTTCGAACGCCCCTTCATTTCCCCAGCGCCCCTTCATCTTCACCGATCCAAGGTTAGTCCATTGCACCCACAATCCTCATTTTTCAGTTATTCTTCCAGCCATTTTCTCTCTGTTCTCCGGTGAAAAGCTTTTGAGAAAAACCCCATTTCCAGCCGATTTCACCGTTTACTTGCCATATTTCTTTGAGATTTAGTGTTTTCCAGTCACCGTCTTTTAAGTTTGAGCTTTACGGGTTCGTTTTGACCAATTCCTTCGTTTTATTTGAAGATTAGGCCACCTTTCCGGCCAAGCTCATCCACTTTCGTCGTCTCGGTTCATCCTTGACCTTTCCGGGTATTCTTCATCTTGATTTCCCGCATCCCCTACTATTGTTGCTTTTTAGTTTGTTTTGATTTTCTTGCGTTATGGCGAGAACCAAATGTTGTACTCGAGCCATAAGATTTGGCCGGAGTTTACATACTGGGGGGTACTATAGGGTTGAAGTGGGGACATGGGTCGAGATCCGCGCGAGGATACGAACGCTATGCTTATGCGACATGACGCGGAAGCGCGATCCTGAGCACTTTAGAAATTAGGGGTCCCCCCTTTTTGTCTAAGTCAGCCCCCATGCAAACCTTCCATAATACCTTTGAGCTATGCTCGCATATTTGCTCTTCCTATCAGTCTCGCTTTGCGGCTAGTTTCTCTGATACTCGCAATCCCGCAACTTTCAATTTATGTAGTCGCTTCTCTGAACAGGTCCAATCCAGTTCGGGCGAGGAAAAAGAGATGTCTTGACCCGCTCTTCCTCGACCGTGATGTCTCGACACCCTTGCCGCGGGATCTTCTTCTCGGGCTCGGGGTTCCTCTGAAGCCCAAGTCTCCTGCGAACAACCCGATGTCACGGCTCTAGCGTCGACCGGTGCCCCATCTTCCAATGTCGAGCCACTATCCATCAAAAGGATGGCATTGACCACAATGCTTATCGCATCGAGCCATATAGCGACGATGAAAGTCTTGCAGTGATGCGACAAAGGACAGATGGCGTCATTGCTTATGTCTCGCAATTTGAGGCCGGGCTTAGACTTCCTTTGGACCCGTTCATTTGCTCGTTCTGCACCGAGGCCCGAGCCGCCATTGTGGACCTTCATCCCAATGCTTTCCGCGTCCTAGTAAGCTACGTTGTTATATGCCGCCTCCTGAAACATGAACCTTCTCTCCCCTTGTTTGTCCATTTTTTTGACGGCTACACCTCACGTATCCAGCGAGATGGTGTGGTTGAGAAACATTTATCCATCAGTATAGGCAATGAGAAAATTCTCGCCCCCTACTAAGCAAAGTTCATCATTGGCAATCAAAACCACTGTTAATCACTTCCGCGTGGGTGGTCGCACGATGGTGGTGATTTGGATACCATAAACACAAAAATTATTACTAAACAAGCCTTGGTTTAAGGATTCTCGCCTCAAAGAAAGAATCCTCCAAGTTTTGGCAATGCGTCGGATGCGGCCTTGCCTTGTTTTCGTGGCGACAAATCCTTTCTAAACCGGCCCTTACTGCGGGAATGCGGCTTTCCTGATTTCTCTTTTCCGCCTGATACCTCCCGCGTTACAATCACTCATGTTCCTTATCCCTGCTGGGATCGCCATTCTAAGGGTCTTTTCGAATCAGAGTGTGAGCCTTGCAGTAAAGACGATTATTGTTGCACGGTTATGTTCGATGTTTACAGTATGTATTCTCGCCTTAAGCTTTTCTTTACTTGCTCTTCTCGCATTTACGATGTTTCTTCCCATCATAATAATTATCTCTTACACTTTGTTCTCGCAGAATTTAGAAACATGTCGCTAGCTCAGCGCAGGGAGGCTCTCTCCAACATGGATGGTCGCCGAAAACGGTTGGCCGAATCCCGCCAAGCTTCTCTCAGCCAAGCCACCGAAAAGGTAGCCCCCACTTCAGCTCACGGGAATGACTCACGGAAGCTATTGCCCGAAAGAGCGGGATCTTGCCCTTGCCCGCAGCATTTGGAAAGACCATTTGTTTCCAAATCTCGCAAACCACCCAAGCCCCGAACTCCGGCTCACGGAGTGCAGGCTACACGACGGATGAAGGCGATCCCGAAACTCTAAATGTTTCAAAATCTTGATCCTCGACTTCCCATGTAGCCATGCTGACAACAGGATCATCAGGAGAATTGCCAAGTCATACGCCCGCCCCGTGACGATCTCGCCTTAGTGAAGGTGAGCCTTCGAGCACACCGGCCATCTGTCTGGCGATGCCAGGCCATTACGAGCCAAGCTCGCAAGTTGGTTGGTGCTTAGGGCTTTAAAATGCCAATCGACAACGCCATCTTCTAGCCTTGAGCACCGAAATTGGCGGCTGTTCTGATCTCCCCAATCTTGATGTCCGGTCTGCCGACCAAGATTACAACATGCTTGGAGGCGGCATCATCCAACGTTCATGCGTTCCTCAGCGGGTCAGGGAGTATGAAAATCTCAATGAAGACTACGGTGTCAACGATGCGGGCTTTCATCTCGCAGGGGTATGTGTTAATCTATTTCTCGCTTTCTACTTTGCCTTACTTTTTGCCTTACCTTTTTCCTCTCACAGCTTTCAAGTATATTATATGGTTTACGGAATCGCTGCGGCAAGGCTACCCTTGATTTGGAGAAGAGCGAGAAGGACTTGAAGCGGGTTAATTTGGAGAAGGAGAAAATGAAAACAAAGTTTCAGGAGCGGGAACAGTATATCGCCGCCCTTCAGGAGGATAAGGCCAAGCTCGAGCAAGCCGAGAAAAATCTCCGCCGAGAGATGGAATCAATGAAAAACAAATATGAAGAGCAGCAAAAGCTCCTGGCGGCGGATTTGGCGGCCTCTGCGAAAAGCAACCTCGATAACAAGACTATTATCGCAGAACTCCAAGCTACCATCGAAGAAAACAAAATTAAAGCGGAGAATGATGCCATGGACTTGTATGACAAAGCTCTGATTCAATGCATGCGCTCAGCGGCGGCCAGCTCCCGCGACATCCCGGCTATTACCCCTGAACTGATTGCTAAGTGGGGGTCGGAAACTATGTATAGCGACTTTAGTCGCTTGGGCCATGCTTTGGTTCCATAGCGACAAAGATGAGGCCGGGCGAGTTAGCCGCCGATGATCAACTTTTGGGCAAACCCGCGTGGGAGGTCCCGCTTTGGCTAATCCGGACGTGATAACTCTTTGGAATGACCTTTACGCGAGAAAGCGCCTCTTTAAGGGAAGCTAAGGAAGGCTGCTCGAGCGCTTGATGTTGAAGCCGCACCAAATTCTCCCTCTATCTCCGGCGATAATCCCGATGGTCCTGCTGCTTAAACAGTTCATTTTCATTAAACAATCTTTGCTCAAGTCTGTACTAAACAATTTACTTTCTCGTCTTTTAACTTTGCTCTCCGCACTTTGGTTGTCGCGGTGCGACTTAACATTGACTATCCTCTTTTGCGAAACCGCGAGAATGCGGCTTTTATTAAACAATCTTTTGGAGGTCGCGATTTGCGACTTTGTATATCAACTTTATTCTGCCTGTTTGCAAATTTTGCTTTGATATTTCATCAAAGATTATTTTACTGTATTTGTCTACATACATACTACTCCCTTCAAAAGAGTGAGGCTTGTCTTTAGGCAGCCTTACTCGATTGTTAGGGTGATAAGCAACACGACAACATGGCCTTTAAATGGCAACATTAATTAATGATTTTGCGACAAAATGGCTGACTGAATAGCCTGTAAATGGCAACATTAATTAATGATTAATGAATGGCCTTTAAATGGCAACATTAATTAATGATTTTGCGACAAAATCTCTGATTGTCGCTACTCTATTTCTTCTTGTTCTCTCTATATCTGGAATGTCGCCACTTTCGCTTCGATATCTCATCGAAGACTCTTTCCTTCATCTTGGCCATACACATACTACTCCCTTCAAAAGAGTGAGGCTTGTCTTTAGGCAGCCTTACTCAATTGCTTGGGTCAGAGGCGACATTCGTTGTGTATGATTTTCTTGACGGCGACAATCTCTGATTGAATAGCCCGTTAGGTTTGGCGACTTGAATCACCATCTCCAAGTCGCTTCCTCCTTTTTCGCCCGTTCAAAAGGCCGGGACTTTTCTAGGTGCCTGAAACCACTATCTCCAGACACCGCGGCTTGGAACCATTATCTCCAAGCCGCAAGGTTTGACTCCTGAGCCTCGTTGTCCCCAGGTGGTCGCCCCTTTTCTCGCCCGTTAAAAAGCCGGGTCTTTTCTAGGTGCCTGAAACCACTATCTCCAGACACCGCGACTTGGAACCATTATCTCCAAGCCGCAAGGTTTGACTCCTGAGCCTCGTTGTCCCCAGGTGGTCGCCCCTTTTCTCGCCCGTTAAAAAGCCGGGTCTTTTCTAGGTGCCTGAAACCACTATCTCCAGACACCGCGACTTGGAACCATTATCTCCAAGCCGCAAGGTTTGACTCTGAGCCTCGTTGTCCCCAGGTGGTCGCCCCTTTTCTCGCCCGTTAAAAAGCCGGGTCTTTTCTAGGTGCCTGAAACCACTATCTCCAGACACCGCGACTTGGAACCATTATCTCCAAGCCGCAAGGTTTGACTCCTGAGCCTCGTTGTCCCCAGGTGGTCGCCCCTTTTCTTGCTTGTCATCCATTTTCAAATTTTAGCGGCACTCTTCTTGGCCATCATCTTGCATCTTCGGCGGCATTCATCTCGGCCAACCACTTCCACCTTTGGCGGCATTCATCTCGGCCTGGCTTATACAATTACTAAGAAGAAAATCACAAGTTTTACACAAGTTAATAATCTTGCGACAACATGATGAAGGTACCTCCCGTCAACAAATTTACATGCCACCAGATCAACAAATTTTACATAACTTCTCCTTGCTAGCGACAATCAAAAGATAAAAGAAAAGTTACACAACTTTTGGGATCTACGGCAAATAATCAAAAGGGAAGCAAAATAAGGTTTCTGCGGCATCACTGATAGAATCGTTTGAGGTGGTCAACGCTCCAAGCGTTCTTCAACTCTTCTCCATCTTGCTTTTTCAACCTATATGTCCCTTCTCGCACTACTCCTGATATCTGGAAGGGGCCTTCCCATTTTTCGTTCAACTTGGTAAAACCTGGCTTAACTCCAGTCACCTCTGCACTTCTCAGGACCCAATCCCCGACAACAAAAGATCTTTTATTAACCCGCCTATCATGCTTGGCCTTCATCCTTTGCTTGTAGTTAATCATCTTCATTCTCGCGTACATTCTCTTCTCATCAACCAAATCTAAGTCATTACACCGCCTCTGCCCATTTCGCACCTCGTCATAGTAAGCCACCCTGTATGTCGGAAGAGCCATCTCGGCAGGCGCCATAGCCTCAGATCCATAGGTAAGGGCAAAGGCAGTTTCACCTGTTGAGCCCTTAACAGTAGTTCGCACATACCATAGGGCTATGGGGAGTTCCTCTAGCCAAGCTCCTCCTCTTCCTTCCAAATTCTTTCGCAAGGTAACAATAATCTGCTTGTTGGCCGCCTCCGCTTGCCCGTTACACTGCGGCCTGTATACTGCCGACATCCAGTGTTTAACATTTACTCTTGCACATTCTGCTGAAAACTTTTTCCCAAATTGGGTGCCATGATCTGAAATGATAGCTCGTGGAACCCCATACCTACACCAGATATTCTCCTGCACAAATTTTATCACTTGATCCTCACTGATTGTCGCCAAAGCTTTAGCCTCTGTCCACTTGGTAAAATAATCTACCGCAACAACTACATGCTGACAGCCACCCTTGGCCTTCGGGAAAGGCCCTATCAGATCTATTCCCCACATGTCGAACGGCCGTATCGGCACTATAGGCGTTTGCTCAGTGGGTGGTTGTCGCGGAATGTTGCCCAATCGGCGCACTTCTCGCACTTCTTTACATATACTTACGCGTCTTTCCTCAGTGGGCCGATAGTATCCATGAAATAACACCTTGTCGGCTAGCGTTCTCGCTCCCGGGGTGGCCACCACAAACACCCTCATGAATTTCAAATAACACTCTTTGCACCATACTTGGCTCAACACGCCTCATTAGCGGCTTCGAGAAGGACCTCCTATATAATACTCCATCACCTTACAGTGAACCTTGAAGATGCCGCCTTAACCAGTTTTGCTTTATCCTCCTCAGGTGGCAACTCTCCTGTTAGTAAGAAATCCTTCATCTCGGTAACCCAACTCATCTCGGCATCAACAATTTCTGCGACCAACGGCCTGTCAATTACCGGCACTTCGATATACTCCAACGGAGAGCTCGTTGCAGGCGAATCATAGCGGCCGTCGATCATTGTCTGCTTTCATTTCGTCGGCACGCTGAGTTATCCGCCTGGCAATGGAATCAACTCCCGAATTCAAATCCCTTTAGGATGCTTCTCGCCAACTCGCGATGCTTCATCGGGACGGGACTCGATACTCCATGTCGCCTTTAACTTGATTGACAATCAATTGAGAATGCTGAATGAATCGCTACCTTGGTCAACCCAGTATCTCGCGCCAATTCAATCCGTGCAATCAATGCTTCATACTGCTTGGTTATTAGACACATTGAACTTAAACCTCAAAGCCTTTTCATACACATGAAACTTCCCACGTTTGGCGAGGTTAGAGTTATTCCCGCACCACCTTTATCCTTCGAAGATGAGCCATCAACATACAAAATCCGGCAATCGGGCGGCCTCTCTATATCCGTTGGTAGACTATGCCCGACTTCCTGCTTGCCTTCTCTCTTGCCGCGCTCTCTATCTTTTCCTCACTGAGATCTCGCGAAAGATGTCTCCATGATGAAGTCGGCGAGTGCACGTGCCTTAATTGCCCGGCGGGATTCATACTTCAAATCAAATTCGGTCAACTCGATAGACCATCTCAATAATCTCCCGGCATCAGGCCTCTGCAAAATCTTCCGTAAACAAGCATCACTCAATATCACAATAGTATGCGCGACAAAATAAGCTCTTAATTTTCTCGCCGCTACCACTAAAGCATAGGCCAGCTTCTCAGCATTGAAATACCGCGATTCAACCTCGCTCAGTGCCTTTGACACATAATAAATTGGCCTCTGGCGGCCTTTGTCTTCTCGCACCAGAACGGCGGCCACGGCCAAATCAGAAGCCGCCAAATACAGAAACAATTCCTCACCTTCCACAGGACTACACAAAATAGGCGGCTTACCCAGGTAAACTTTAATTTGCTCGAAAGCGGCATCACAATCTTCATCCCACACAAAACTCTTGACCCCCTTCAAGACTTTGAAAAAAGGCAAGCACCTCTCAGCCAACTTAGAAATAAATCTCCCAAGAGCAATAATCCTCCCATTTAGCCTCTGTATCTCGCGGATCGACTTGGGCGGCGACATATCTAATAGCGCCTGAATCTTCTCGGGGTTGGCTTCTATCCCGCGTCTATTCACCAAAAACCCCAAGAACTTTCCCGCTGTAACCCCAAAAGTACACTTGCTAGGATTTAGTTTCATCGAATTCCTCCTCAGATTTTCGAATGTTTCGGCAAGATCCAACACATGATCATACTCCTTTGTTTTTATCACCATATCGTCAATATAGGCTTCCAAATTTCGGCCAATCTGCAATTTGAAGACCTCATTCACCATTCGCTGATATGTCGCTCCAGCATTTTTCAAGCCGAATGGCATCATCTTATAACAGAAATTTCCCTTGGGAGTTCGAAATGCCGTCTTCGCCTTATCGCTTTCACGCATCTTAATCTGATGATACCCAGAATATGCATCGATAAAACTGAAGACTCTGTGCCCGGCAATCGAATCAACCAACTTGTGATCCTGGCCCGACGGGTAACAGTCCTTTGGGCAAGCGGTATTCAAATCAGTGAAATCAATGCACATCCTCCACTTCTTGTTTGACTTTAACACCATAACGGGACATGCCAACAGGTGGATATTGAATCTCCTCTATGATTCCCGCTTTCAACACCTGTCTACTTCTTCCATGCGGCATTCTCCTTCTCGGGCGACAAGTGCCGAACTCTTTGCTTAAACGGCTCAACATTTGGGATCGGCATTCAAGCGGTGCGAGCAACATTCTCGTCAATTCCTCTCATATCCTCACAGGTTGCCAGCGAATACATCCAAATTGTCTTTAAGGAATTCTATCGGCCTTTCTCGCTCATCCACTGAATAGTTGCTTCCCGATCTTGACCCATTTGCTCCGGAAATACCGATTAATCTCTATTTCTTCAAGCTCTTCGCCACTGAATCTCGGCTCATCTCGTGTTTGCAAGGTTTCCACTTCCATTCTTTTCGCTTTTTAACCCTTTCGCTTCTTGGCGGGAACTGTCTCCTTGGGATCACCGAACACTTTGCCCGTAGTCGCCCATTCTTGTCCTCAACCTCACTATCTCGCACTCTTCATCTCGAATCGTGCACAATCTCTTCCACCTCTATCTCTTCTATGCGGGGTCCTTCCATTTGAACAAATTGGACTACCTTGGCACGCCAGTGCTCGGCCCAATATTTACAATTTCCATAGCGGGGTCCGTATCTCTTGCGACATCCAAACCATAGCTTACATAATTAGGTTGCCGCACCTCCATCATCTCACTCCTCATAACCTCATTATTCGCCGTGCGAGAATCATAGCCGTGCCATCCCTCATACTGCGCGTCACTTCCCAATCATCTCCAGCCTCCACGGACTCGATCAAATTTATCCTTAATCGATTGAGCGAAGCTTTCGTCGTCATTGAGCTAACAAAGCCCCCTTTGCCTTTATCATTTCTTTCTTCTTTCTCGCCATCGCGATAGCTTCACTTTTCGCACATCCCACACCTTTGGGGTTGGGTACTTTACTCGTGCGGAATAGAGAGTACCATCTCAAAACTCAACGTAAAAGTGGATTCCAACAATAGCATTGTATGCGATACCGGATCGATAACCATAAACTCCACTTGCTCGCTTCTCGCAAGCTCTCCCCGACCAACCTCTACCTCCAACAGATAGTCCCCTTTACCTCGATCAATGATTTGTGAATCCTCTAAATACCCCTTGTAAGGTACAAGATTTGCATCAAGATAATTCATTCTCTTAAAAGCTTCGTAGTACAGACATTCCGCTTGCCTCGAATCCACCATTACGCGCCGTACGACGTTGTTTCTGGGCAAATAGCTGATGATTAACGGCCGACTCCATGGGCCCTGTTGCCGCTAATTCGCTCCTCGAAAACCGATCACCCCGTCTCACCGCCACGAATGGGAATGTCAAAGCTGTGCGACAACATCATGATCTGGTTATCCAATTGGGCAACGCTAGGCAATGGGTCCTGGATTACATCCACAACATTTCGACCTTGGGGCCTTTCTCCTCGCGTTTCCTCTTCTCGCCTGGTGCCACCTTCCAGGTACTGCTTAAATTCGCCCCTTTCTATTCTTGTCTGAATTAATTTCCTCAGATTGTAACAATCCTCAACCGTATGCCCCTTATCTTTATGGAAGTCGCAAGAATCGTTTGATCCCTAGCAAGATAGGTGCCCTCTCCGATGGGGTATGGCTCGTGGAAATCCTCCTTCCTTAAGATCTCGCCCAAAGTTGTAGACAGCTTGCCGAATTTGATCACCTTCCTCCGCCCGCCCCCGACCACTCTTGTCCCCACCGTATCGCTTCCGCTCCGACCACCTTTTTCTCCTTTGTTTTCTTCCTTAACGACTTCAATTCTCTCTTTAACACTTTTCCTGGCGGGAACCGATGCCGGTGGGGCGGCCTTGACTACTTCCTTCTCAGTTCCACTACAATAGGCTCTAACCCTCTCATACTCACCGCTTGTTTTAGGCAACCTCATACAAAATTCGGCCTTGAAAAGCCCAGCAACAATCCCGAGTTAAACAACATGATGATCTCGCTTTGACCGACGCCGGCAATCCGATTCACAACTCCCATAAATCTGTCGCAAAGCCGAAATACTTTCCCTTCACCTCGTTTCAAACTACACAACTCGGTTTTGCGCAGCCGGGCCTGCACTCCACCGAATCTCGCCAAAACTTGCTTCTTGAGATCCCGATATCCGAGTACAGATTCCCGCCGGGCCGCGCTAAGAACCATTCTAATGCATGATCGGCCAGGGTGCTCGTAAACGCCTTGCAAATCATCGTTTCATTATCGGTCAAGAGACAAAGTAACTTCAAATCCTCCAATATGGGTGCTAGCTCTAGAGACCCCAAGATAACTTGGCAAATTAGGCATACGGAAGGCGGGATCAGGAGCCGCAATCTGGATATTCTTTGCAAATGGGGCCAAGTAGGAGCCTTTTATCTCTACGGCTTTAGTTCCCGCCTCTAACTCTTTAATTTTCTTGGCCATCTCGGCCATCTCGACTTCCATTTATCATCCTCATTTTTCCCGGCCTTTTCCAGCCTCCGCGGCTACGCTGACACCTTCAAAGCCTCGCAACTTTAATTGCCTCCGCAACCTTCTCGCCTTCTGCGGCCTTTTCCCTGTCTCTCCTTTCTCGGCGCCTGCGATCTCTATCACGCTGCGCCAATTCATCTTGGCGGGCCCTATCAGAATGCCTTGATCTATCCCGGCGAGCTCTATCATTTGAATACCCTGATCTCTGAGACCTTTGTCGGACATACGGCCCATCATCAGAGTATCTTGAGCGACTTGGCACATAATCTCTATCTGCAGTAGAGCCCTCGTCGCTATCATATCCGTAATAGTAAGAATCATCTCGCGAATCTCCTGATTTGTGAAAGATTCTCCTTTCCACATGATCCGAGGATCTCCTCTTGCTTCCCGCGGCCTCAGATCTCTCTCTGTTATCGTCTCGCCGATTACGCTTTCTTCTACCATCTTCAGGAGGCGGCATCTCCCTTGAAGGCCTATCTACTCTTCTAGATACGCCCTGACTAGCAGTCCGTCCTCCCCTTTCTCTTCCATCAACCTCGACCGACAATTCTGGCGGGATCTCAATAACTGGCTGGCCCATTTTCCTCAATCTTGCATTATTTGCCAACACCTTCACAAACATTTCACTTTCCTTCCTTAGCTCCTCGGCCAGCACTCTCTGATCACCCGACTTGGAGGGGACTGGATCTTGCGCTCCTTCCTTCCCTCTGTCTCTCTCATGCCTCTCTCTTTCTTCCCGCCTTCTTGTACTTCTGATTGCCGAGTCGGTTTGAGAGGTATGAACATCTCCTTCCCGCGCGGTCCCTGATCTCGCCCCGCGGGTATCCTTGCGATTAGGCGTCTCCGTTACCGGAATCTGGGCTCCTTTAGCCTGAGCACCCTTTTCTTGTACCATTCCGATCACTTTCTGGGTTTAAAAAGAACCTCAAACCAACACAAACCAAGAAAACAGCCCTTAAAACAACTTTGGACACAATTTCTGGGGAACTAAACCGTACCGTCCACCTTCCAGGTGAACACCCTACCGCCTACAAACACCTCAAATGGGCCTCTAAGAAATCACCATCCCACGCTCACAATTCTTCAGCAAGGAAAGAAAATCAGGTCCCGGCAACGGAACCAACTGATGCTACCACAAGAAAACCTTGGGTACACCGGGACTTGATGAAACAGGATACCACGGCTCCTTCCTCGCCGGATGAGCACCTACACACAAGAAACCACGTGAACTAGGCGGGGTGACTCGGCGAACCCTCCGGCGTGAGAGTAAGGTTAGATGAACAAAGAGAAGGTGGTATAACAATGGAGGTTTTAGAGAGAGAAGGTAGAGAGAGAGAAGCATACATGTAAATGAAGAGGGTCTCTCTTTTTATACCCCAAACCCCCCATGTGCCCTGCACATGGGGGGACACGTGTCAATCATCCAGCCAATGGTCTCAACCAACTCAAAGATAGTGGGATTTCACTGTTCACCTTGTCACATCAATCACCCATCAAGAATATTTAGGGTTAGGAGCGTTTAGGCGCCAGCCCGAGCATGGCTCCAGGAAACGCCCAGACGCCTATGTCTCATTGGCGGCAACCAACGGGAAGGTGAGCGACCTATAGTCGCCATCCCAGGCCGCCTACTTCAGCGGACATACCCTCACTTCAGAGGCCAAATTGGATGATCCCGCTAACATTTAATTGCACTATCTCGCATGGCTCCATTGTTCTCGCTATAACATTCTTACGCTACATGGCCCTTGTCGCTCATCAAACTATGAGGCCGAACCCTCTAACTTCGCAGATGAGCCGTGACTTCAGCAGTACGGCTTAAGCCAGAAGACTAGGCCCATGTCTTCATATTGGGCCTATCTACAGTGGCTTGGCCCAACTCATTATCCATAGTCGTATCAAGTTCTATTCCCCGTTAAATAATAACCGTTGCATTTGTTTGTTCCGGTGCTTGTATAATGGTGATAATTGCACTATGTATATTTACTTATGTGGAAATGCAACATTTCTTTTGAGGCGAACAGAAAAAGAAAGGGTCAGATTTAATATGGGACGGAGGGACTCATAGCTTAGTTTGAAACTTGGAAATTAAATGTAAATAAATAACGATTATTAAACTTTGTTGCAGAGTGTTATTCACCATGGGGGTGTCAGAATGATTATACCTGGCGATTTTCCAGCTGGTTGTTTCCCTTGTTATCTGACAGAACATGAAACTGATGATTCATTTGCCTATGATGTAAACAACTGCTGGAAGGGCCGAAACAACCTTTCAAAATACCACAACCATCTCATCCAACAAGCCATCAAAGAGCTTAAACAAGAATTCCCTAATGTTACAATTATATACGCTGATTACTATAACGCCTTCCTTTGGCTTTTTCAAAATGCCCATAAACTCGGTATATCTTTGATATTATTCTTATGAATTTATGAATCGGCTACCACGAACAATTCTTCTTGCTAACAAGAATCTATTATCTTACGTTTCGTACTAGGATTTGATGAAGAATCCAAACAAAAAGCATGTTGCGGTGTAGGAGGGAAATACAAGTATGATCCAAGTAAGAGATGTGGGCATCCAGAAGCGACGGTTTGTGATGATCCAGATGTAAGAATTAGTTGGGATGGAATTCACTTAACGCAAGCAAGCTATAAAAACATGGCTGAATGGCTTCTCACTGCTATCATACCACAGCTTCAATGCTCCGCTTTCGTTAAGATAGGTCTATCAAGTAGCTAAGATGTTGTACACTAGTCTCTCTGTCTCCTATAATAATTGTTTTTGTAATTGTAATTTTAATTGTAATTGTAATTATTGCCCCTGTAATCAAGAAAATTGTGAGTATATTTGATCACTATTAACTTTTCATCCAAAAATTATTGAAAATGTTGACCGAGCAACTTAGGTAAAATTTCAGATATAACACTTGGATAAAGTTGTACACGTGGAATTGTTGATTATGATTGCAAGGACATATTTGAATAAATCTCATAGTTCAAGGGCATATTTGCATATTTAATTAACAAAGTGTTTATATTTCAAAAAACCGCCATCACCCACCACCATCGCCACCACCACCATCGCCACCAATTACCACCACCACCATCACTGCTACTCACTATTACCACCAATAATTCCACCACCTCTCACCACCATTATAACCATAAGATATCACCACTTCACCACCACCACCAATTTAACACCACCGCCACCTCACCACTATCACCAACCCCATCTTCACCGCCACTTCAACGCCACTACTATGACGACCACCATCACTGTCATCGACACTCAGCATTACCACCACCACTCAACATATACCACCATTGCTACTATGTTTCTTCCACCACCTTCTAAGCCACCATCAATGCCACTAACATCAATACCACACCAATATTGAAGTCCAACTGAATATAGTGGTAATGATAGTGGTGGCAAGTAATAGTGGTGGTGATTGTTAGTATTGAGTGGCAGTAATGGTTGTGATAATGATGTTGGTGGAATGTGGCGTTGGTGGTTGAAAAGTGGTGGTTCTAGGTATGGTGATGGTGAGTAGTGGTTGTGGTATTGGTGTTGTTGGTAGAGGTAGTGATGAGCGACTATGATGATGGTTTTTTGAAATATAAACACTTTGGTGATTAAATATACATCTATGCCATTGTACTCTGATATTTATGCAAATATGCTCTCAAAATCATCATTAGTGATTTTACATGTGCATTTTTTTTCATGTGTTACATCATATATTTCACCATGCTAGCTGCTTAGTCAACATTTTCGTTAATATTGAGATGGAAAGTTAACGATTGTCAAGTATACTCTTATTTTTTTTGAACAAGGGACATGATGACAATTAACTTATATAAGAGTAGTGTGATGATGCCCGATTTTTACGTTTTTTGAAAAATCAAAACGGAGTCGCCACGCCGTTTTTAGTTTAGGGCCAAAACTTTGAAAAATGCCCAAAAATGAGTGAAGTGGGTTCGGAGGTCACGTTACACTCCGGGAAGAACGTTAGGGTTCATCCGGAATGCCTCGTAAAACGAGTCTTCCTAACTTAAAACCATTTGTGTGTGTGTGTGTATGTTTTGCAAAAAGGAGTATTCTGGAAATAAAAATTTTGACTGGACTGGACTGAAATTTATCAAAATAATGTGCTTTTGTGAGTGGAAAATGACTGAAAAACAAAATGTCTGTCCCTTACATTCTTGTTCGCGCGGAGCAGAGCGAGAGTCAATCTTGTTCGCGCGGATGGGACAGTAATATTCCCTTTTCGAGCTTTCCAGTCTGATTCTGTAAATTCCAGAATGTCAACTGGAGTTACAGAATCAGAACTGGAGTTGGCACCAGAAAATGATAAATAAAAACATTTTTGGGATTTGCATCCATGCTTGTCCCCACTTTCCTTAGGCTTTGATTAGTGATCACTAAACATGATTAGTGGTGATCTACTATATCAAGCCATCCTTAGGGTACATTAGGACTTGAAAGCATTTCATTTGCTTGGGATGGGGAGATTTAATATGAAATAAAGATTTGTGTATGAAAGTAAATTTAGGTTAAGGGTGTATCAATTTTAGAGTGGATTTCTAAGGTGGTCATTAAGATGACCATCCTTGAGATCTTTGAACTCAATGTATCAACTTCACCCCTTTTGTAACCTAGGAACCTTAATGATCTTCATCCATGGAAATTGTTCCAAGGTGAAGATCTTAGGTTAGAAAAAACACTTTCAAGAAAGTAAAAAACAATTTGGGCCTTTTAAAATGGTCATCCATGGAAATTTATTCCAAGGTGACCTCATTTTAGGTCAAGTAGTGACTAATAACATAAAATAAGGGTGAAAGTAAGAATATGGACCATTTAGTGTGATCATCCATGAAGATGAACTCCAAGGTGACCACACTTTAGGTCAAGAGGTCAAGTAACAACTAATGAATGTAAGGAGAGGAGGACAACAAACTAAGAGAATGTAGATCCTTGTAGAGAATCATCCATGAAGATGAACTCCATGGAGATTCTCTTGGATCTAGGACAAGAGATGAACAATAAGCAAGTCACATCTTTAAAATGTGAGATGTATGCATGGATGAGGAGATTTATGTAAGGAGAAGGAGGGTTTACCCAATGGTTGTACCCTATCTTCCTTGGATTTGTGTTTGGGGCTTGAATTTGATCAAGATTTGTGTTGGAATTTTGTGTTTTTGCTTAGTGTATAGGCTGTTTTTTGGGTATTTTACGAATATAACAGTGAGGGTTTGAACTCTTGTCTTGTTAAACTGAGAGAGAATGATTGTATTTATAGGCAGAATTTAGGTTGCAAAGATATCTGCGCGGATGAGACTGAGTCTCATTCTTGTTCGCGCGGACGAGAGTGTAGGCGTGCCTGACTCTGCAGAAAGCAGCTTTGGTTGCTTGCAATTAATGTAAAGTTGGTCAATTTCTTGGAAATGACTCTTCCCAACCGATTTTTGACCTTTTTTTGATATTCCTTTAAGGCCCTTTTTGTTTAAATTGCCTTAGGAAAAGACCAAAATGTCCTTAGCTGTTTGTTCGACATGGAAGTCGTTAAATTAGGCTGAAAGAACATTGGCGGTTCAGATTGGGACACTTACAGTAGCCCCTCGGTGACGGCACTTTCGAAGGAAGTGAGGTCGTCGATAAGAGTGAGGTCCCAATCTGCTGGGGAGAAGAGGGTGACCATTTTGGTCTGACCGCTGGGGGGATGAATGACCATTTTAGTCTGGTGGCTGAACACAGTGATAGGCTACCTACGTATCCTTGAGAGGAATCAAGCCGATCGTAGTTCGGGTCTTTCGACTATCTTCGGGCGTCGACCACTAGAGTACCGTTTTAGGATGTCAACTTTGATGAGCGAGATTACGCGGTCGGTTCTTTGAAAAGAAACTCTATTTGGGGATAGAAAATGACCGTTTTGGTCTGATGGCTAGAGTTGTAGATCCGTACCGCTGGGGAAAGGAATGACCATCTTGGTCTGATGGCTGAACCTATGGTAGGCTTCCTACGTATCCTTAAGAGGAATCAAGCCGGTCGTAGTTCGGGTCTTTCGACTATCTTCAGACGTTGACCCTAGAGTGACTATTTTGAGGCATCAACCTGGCAGTGATGGTGTTTTAGGTGCCTCGAACCTTGGAGATGGCGTTTTGGGTGCCTCGGACCTTGATGATGGCATTTTAGGTGCCTCAAACCTTGGAGATGGCGTTTTAGGTGCCTCGGACCTTGATGATGGCGTTTTAGGTGCCTCGAACCTTGATGATGGCGTTTTAGGTGCCTCGAACCTTAAAGATGGCGTTTTAGGTGCCTCGGACCTTAAAGATGGCGTTTTAGGTGCCTCGGACCTTAAAGATGGCATTTTAGGTGCCTCAGACCTTAAAGATGGCATTTTAGGTGCCTCAGACCTTCAAGATGGCGTTTTAGGTGCCTCAGACCTTAAAGATGGCGTTTTAGGTGCCTCAGACCTTAAAGATGGCGTTTTAGGTGCCTCAGACCTTCAAGATGGCATTTTAGGTGCCTCGGACCTTGGTGGTGGCGTTTTAGGTGCCTCGGACCTTGATGATGATGGCGTTTTAGGTGCCTCGGACCTTGGTAACGATGGCGTTTTAGGTGCCTCGAACCTTGATGATGGCGTTTTAGGTGCCTCGAACCTTGATGATGGCGTTTTAGGTACCTCAGACCTTAATTTGAAATTATTTCCTTCTGAGGGGATAGATGGTCCTTTGGTGGACTTTACTTGATGGGATCGGTCTTACGTTTGCTGTCGAGAAAAAGGGTGGCCAGAGTATTGGTCGAGTGTTTGAACCTAATGGTAGGCTACCTACGTATCCTTAAGAGGAATCAAGCCCATACGTAGTTCAAAAGCTGGGGGGATGAAAATGAGGAAAGAAACGAGTTCCGTTAACTTTCGTCGGAGAAATCGGACTTACGTTTTACTGCCGTTGATGAAAATGAGGAAAGAAACGGGATTCCGTTAACTTTCGTTGGAGAGATCGGACTTACGTTTTACTGCCGTTGATGAAAATGAGGAAAGAAACGGGATTCCGTTAACTTTTGTCGGAGAAATCGGACTTACGTTTTACTGCCGGGGATGAAAATGAGGAAAGAAACGGGATTCCGTTAACTTTCGCCGGAGAAATCAGACTTATGTTTTACTGCCGTTGATGAAAATGAGGAAAGAAACGGGATTACGGTAACTTTCGTTGGAGAAATCGGACTTACGTTTTCTTAGTTGATGAAAATGAGGAAAGAAACGGGATTCCGTTAACTTTCGCGGAGAAATCGGACTTACGTTTCTTTGCTTAGGGAGTTCTTTTGAAAGGGGTTAACTTGGTTTTAACTTTGGTTATCCTGTTAAGTGCAGGATCAAGCTATGAGTACGAGATTTTTAAAGGGCAAAGGGTAATTTTACCCCTCAATCATGTCGCACGGACAGGAATGAAAATGAGACGAGGTTTTAAAAAGGTCGTGGCCTTTTCTCTTTCTTCTTCACCGTGGCACATTGCGGTTTTACGAGAGAGGACGAGAGAGAACGCCATTGACGGCCAAAAAGCTTCAAAAATCCCTCGAAATTTCTTGATTTTCTTCCATTCTTGAGCCATGAAACACGGGAAGCCGCTATTCAAGGTCAAGGATGCGCTCCGATGCGGAGAGGAGGTTCGAGCTTGTTAGGATGAGGAGGCATTATTCGCTCTCGCAATCGATTGCGGAGGAATCCTACCCAGATATGTGGCAGCATTGGTCCCGATCCGGATCTTCGCACGGTATATCTCGAATCCATTCATTCCTTTTGTTGAATTTATTCGAAATTGATTTTTCTTTTTTTTTTTTTTTGAAAATTCGAAAATCATGCTCCTTGGCCTTGAAATTGGACTTTGATGATTTGCATGTTGTATTGAGTATATGGGTAATTCAAATATGCATTTTGTTTAAAAAAAGGAATGGGCGATTTGCCATTTTTGAAATATGAGGTGACGAAAATTTTCCCGAATTCGGGACGGACCTTTTTTGTTGCATGTAGGATTTTTGCAATGAGATGATGTTTTTATGAATGATATGAATGCAAGGAATTATGCATGCATGCTATTTTGTAAAAATAGGATTTTTTTTTTTTGAAAAATGGGACGGAGTTTTGCTCCTATTGATTAAATGAATTGTGAAAAATTGTATGCTCTCTTTTTTTTTGAAAATAAAACGGGACGGAGTTTTGCTTCTGTTGACTCCTTATTATTGACATGTCCCTTTATGTATGAATAAATGATGAATGGTGATTGCTGAAAAACCTTTTCTTTTGTGCGAGAAAAATGGGGTTGAGTCCATTCTATGCTTAGTTATGCTTTGCCGAATTTTTTTCAAAATTTTGTGCTTGTGTATGCAACTTCTTATTGACATCTTCTTCTTCTTCTTTTTTTTTTTTTTTTCGGGGTGGTGATCGGTTTGTGCGGGATCATTGAATAAGCTGAAGATCCGGGGATCGGTTGAGGCCGTGATTAGCTTTGTGGGACCGGCTTAGGTCATGGGTAGAGGGCGATGATGAGTCGAGCGGATTATCATTGAGACGGGATTGTACGAGTTCGTTGAGTGCTTGAGGGGGCTGGTGAAGTTGCCGAAGAGCAGGGGCTTGACTTTAGCTTTGGTGGAGCATTGGTGGGGCGTGACCCGCACCTTTCACTTCTTTTGGGCGAGGCTACGCTTACGCCTTCGACTATCTTTGCGATCACGGGCATGTCCTTTAAGGGACGTAGCATTGAGTGGAGAGATGGCTATAGTGACCGGGAGTTGCAGGATCTTTTAGGCTTTATCCCCATTCCCAAAAAGGGGATGGGGATGGAGTATGCGGTGGTTCAGGGGAAGATTGTGGAGAGCATCGGGAGGTATGAAATTTGGTGATGAGAGGATTCTTCTTGACGGTGCTAGGTCTTTTTGTGGTTCGCCTTTTCGAGTACGTTGTTTGGTCATGCCGAGGGGCGGCGTGTTTGCTTTCGAGGACGTTGACGGATGTGGAGAGAGAGTTTGGAGAGGTGGCACAGGGGAGGCCGGGCTAGCGAGCTTTACTTTGCTACGGGCGAGTGCAGTAGGAAGGCTGTGAGTTCCCTTTCATGCTTTGAGTTTCCGTTGGAGGTACAAGCCTTTGCCTTTTCTTTTCCTTTTGCCTGTACTGTTTCTTTTTCGAACTTAATTGATGCAACATTTTTCTTTCGCAGGTATGGGCTCTGGAGTTCTTTGACATTAGGATGTGGCGGCAGCCGGCGGAGCACGTTGGGGCGTATCTGCTATGCTTTCTGGGTTAGGCGGGCTCGGGAGAAGAGGGGTGCTCGAGGGCGCACGATCCTCAAATACAAGGAGTGTCGGCCCCTTATGAGAGCGGAGACAGATGAGAGGATGAGGTTCTACCCCTGGGGCCGTTTTGATGTGGAGCAGCTGAAGGGCGCCCGAGAGATGGACTGTGGAGAGGAGGATCTTGAGGGGGTTATCCTGTGATGTGTATTACTTAGGGGAGAGGGTGACGCGCCAGCATGGCGACGGCGCACCTTTGATGACACCGATGGAGCCTCCCGCTGACATGATGAGTCCGACCGAGGGCTCGGAGACTTGGGCTTACTACCGGGGCGGCCAACACTTCTCAGGGTTTGTGACGGATGACCCGTATTCGACGTTTGTGCTGGAGAGGCTGAGGATGCCCCAGGTGCTCGAGAGAGAGGGGATCCCGATCGTACGGTACCCTCGGTCGGACTTTTCATACGTCCAGGATGGGGTGAGATTGAGAGTGCAGATCCCTATCCCCGAGAGGGTCCCCCGAGCATTCCGGCTTCGTCCGGATATGAGGGTACGTCTCTTTACTTCTTTTGTCTCTTCTTCTTCTTCTCTTTTTTAGCTTCAACCATTTCTAAAGCCTTTGTTTCTGTGCAGTTCCTGGCCACGGTTGTCGAGAAGCTTGTGTGGCAGGTGATCAGGGCCAAGAGGTTCATCAAGCGGATGGTCACTCGTGTGGCTGCTCGGGGCAGGGAGAGACGAGCACAGCCGGCGCCGGTAGAGCGAGAGCCCTCCCCTATTCCTTCTGAGCATTCTGCAGACACTCCCCCTTCTCCTTTCATAGATCCTAGCATGGAGCTGTCTCCAGATCATGTCATTCTCGGGGACTTACATGGACAGGGGCACGTTTGGCATCAGGGCGGATCATCTTCACAGGGCTAGGGATCCGATGCGTTCACGTTCGGGTATGATTTCTTCGCGGATCTCGGCCTGCCCTATCATGGCGTACCCAGCTGGCCCGAGGCAGGCCTCTTTAAGACGAGGATGACGACCCCGAGCCCAGGATGTTCATGGCCGCAGAGGATGTAGGCACGAGTCGTAAGAGGGGCCGAGGGAAGGCGCTAGCTTCCGATGATTCTGATGAGTGATTTGGTTGTTTCAGACAGATACAATTTATTTTTTCATGCACACATTTTTTTTTGGAATGTAATGATCTAGGATTACTGTTATCTACTTTTTTTTTCTTTTGTTTATTATGCATGTGGATGTTGCATGAGCTCAGTTTTGTGGCAAGGGTGTGGATGTTTGGTGTATGAACTGTTTTGGACAGGTTTTGTGCAGGTTTCGAGCGGCTGGGATGACATATTCCTCCGCGGTGCAGCAGTAAAAACTGCTGCAGATTTTTTTTTCTGATGGTGACATTCTTGTCCGCGCGGATAGGGATGAGGCTCAATCCTGTCCACGCGGATAAGGTTGAAGTCTGACACTGGCATTTAATTTTTGCTTTGGATCTGGTTTTCCCTTCTCTTAATTCAAACACCTTCTTCAACCACCAGTTTCAAACTGCATTTTCGGGGAGAAGGAGAGAAAATCCATGGAGAAAATTGTGAGCATGAAAAATCCATCCAAATTGTCCCAAGAATCTCAAATGGCTTTTTTCAACAAGTTCAAAGAGTGGTCCCAGGAGATTATGCACGAGAGGAGGTCATTTTTTTGAGGAAAGGTACAAGATAAAATGCTTGTGGTCTCTCAAAAAATTGGTTCCGGATTATGATCTCTTGAGGGCCTCCGCTTCTTTTTGGGATACTAAAAGGCATGTCTTTTTCTTTTCTTACAATGAGGTGGTTCCGACCGTTGAAGAATTCTGAGCTTTGCTTGGTGGTCCCAAAGTGGAAGATATTGCGATTCATTTGCCCGGAGGAGCTTCCTTTGTTGATAGGTTGTGCAACCTTCTTCATCTTTCCCCGGTGGAAGCATAAGGTATGATCCGTGGTCCCGGTCATTTTGACATTTCTGGTATTCCTGATAGGTTTAGGGGTTTAGGCTTGATTGATGGTGCCTATTGGGATGCTTTTGCACTCTGCATGTTTGGGACCTTGTTCATGGTTTACTCTTTCGGGATTTGTCACCGAGCTTTGCTAGATGTGGTTGTACACTTCCGTTCGGGCCGAGATGTTGTGCCCTTGATCCTTGGAGAGACCCTTCATGCTCTTGACAGGTTAGCTACTGGGAGGCGGTACATGCACGGGGGCAGCCCGTTTCTTTTGACTATGTGGCTGATGGAGCGCCTGGGGGTCCTTCGCGAAACTTCTGATGCAGTCGAGCCTTGGACATTTGCCAGGAGAGGGTTCTTGTGGATCTTGATGATCGGGGCTCATGAGAGTACTGGATGGCTTGTCGCCAGACTGCGGATATCAGATGGTTGGTGCCTCATTGGCGGGTAGAGACTCGGAGAGTACTTCAGGATGGGTCTCATGTGGTTATGCTTCCGGGGCTTTCTCAGTCCAGTTTTTATATTCCAGCTCTGGTTCGGAGACAGTTTGGCTTGGAGCAGGCTCCTTTGGAGGGCTTTGAGGACATAGCCACCAGGGTGGTGGTTTCTGCTTCGATGGATGATCCTTCAGTATTCCCATTCCTTTCCCGAGCATGGAGGTATGACGTCTTTCCTCCTAAGGTTATCCTCAGGCGTCCAGGGCACGTGTTTCTGACCACTTGGTACTTGGATTGGTACGAGAGGCATTTGGGGGAGACTCAGATGGCTATTTTGAGACGGCGTGAGGCCATTGTTGGTGTGGAAGACATGACGGTTTCGGAGAGGAGGAGGGCCGAGGCGAGGGCCAACCCTCATGATAGGAGCGGAGATGTCGTGGCCCGGCTACGAGGCTTATGTCAAGAGACGGGGAGGAGGATTCCTATGTTGTCGGCTCGCTTACGGGAGATGAGAGATGAGGCTAGGGCTACTAAGGCCTGACAGGCCAGTTTGATGGATCCTGTCCCTACACCAGAGCTTGGTAGGAGGAAGACTAACATTTTTCCAGTGCAGAGGAAGAAGACCCGAAGAGGAGGAAAGAAGAGAGGAGAAGCCAGTGCGAGTGGCTTGGAGTGACCTTGAGGTTTTTGAGTATCCCTTTCTTGTCGTAGCAGGCACATTAGTTGTTATGTATCTTAGTTTCTTTTAGCAGGTTGTAAGTTGTAGGAATGAACCGAGCTTAGACTCATCAAAAAACTTTTAACTGTAATGAATATGTGAATTGCTTTGGAGTTTTTCAAAACGCCTTCATGGCTTGATCAATGTGTTGATAACAAAGTATGACTTTTATTTGTATTTTAGACCGAACCGTTTCCGGCTGCCTATGTTTCCCTTGGACCAAAGGGCTCAGGTCTCCGTAGTTCGACTCGGTTAATTTGTTTTTTTTTTTTTTTTTTTTTTTTTTTTGGTGCACCCCTGTCTTTTACCTAGGCCGCCCTTTCGGGTTTTCAATCTAGTTGGGTATTACTCTTTTAGAACTCTTTTTTTTATATATATTTTTTTTTGTTTTCTTTTTTTTTTTTTTGTTGTTGTTTTTTTTTGTTTTGTGCAACCCTGTCTTTTACCTAGGCCGCCCTTTCGGGTTTTCAACCTAGTTGGGTATTACTCTTTTAGCACTCTTATTGGGAGATGACTTGATGTTTCATGCGTAGTATCTGCGCAGCTTGTCGCCATTTACTGGGTGTACGAAAGGGTTTCCGTCGAGGTCTGCGAGTTGCACGGCTCCCCCGGAGAAGATCTTCTGAACGACATATGGTCCGACCCAGACAGGCTCCCATTTGCCAAGCGGGTTGATGCGGACTAGGGGCTTCTCTTTCAAAACGAGGTCACCTTCCCTGATCTCCCGGTGTTTTACTTTCTTATCGAAGGCTCTGGCCATTCTTCCTTGGTAAGCTCGGATATGTTCCATGGCTCTCAATCGGCGTTCATCTAGCAGGGCCAATTCATCATGGCGACTCTGGAGCCATTTGACCTCGTTGATCTGACTTTCCAACAGCACACGGAGTGAGGGGATTTCTAACTCGTTTGGGAGTACGGCTTCCATTCCGTAGGTGAGAGCAAATGGTGTCTCCCCGGTCGCCGTTCTGACGGATGTTCTGTATCCCCAGAGAGCAAGGTGAAGCTTGTCAGGCCAATCTCTGCCTCGGACATCCATTTTTCGAATGATGTTTTCCAAAGTCTTGTTTGCTGCTTCAACGGCTCCGTTGGTTTGGGGTCTATAGGGAGATGACTTGTGACGGGTTATTTTGAATTCCGCTAGCAGCCCGTCGCATTCCCCTTCAAAGTGGGATCCATTATCTGAGATGATTTCGGATGGTAATCCGTATCTGCATATGATGTTCTCTTTGATGAAGAGGGCTACTTTCTTTGAGTTGAGGACTTTGTAGGACTTGGCTTCAACCCATTTGGTGAAATAATCCCTTTGCTACTACGGGGGACGAACTCGTGGCCGTTCTTTGCTGATGGTGTGATTTTGCCTATGGCATCAATTCCCCAAGTGACGAAAGGCGAGGGGTTGTCATGCGGTATAGTTACCGTGTGGAGGCAAGTGATTGAGGTTCGAGTACCGGCGACATTTGTCGCGGCTTAGACGGCTGGATGCGATCGGTTTCTATGGAGATCCAAAAGTACCCCATTCTTAGTATGATTTGCATTAGAGCCCGAGCATTCATGTGGGGGCCACAGGTACCACCATGTATTTCTTTCATGAGTTCGGTAGCCTCTTTTTTGTTGATACACCGCAGGAGGGGGCCTTGATAACGCTTCTTGTACAGCATGTTTCCCAAAAGAACATAGTGGGAGGCGAGTCGCTTCAGGGCTGAGAGGCTTTTTGCTTTGATTCCTTCTTTATATTCCCCATCTTCATTTTTGAAAGAAGCCTCACCGCTCTTCAAGTATTGATAGATCTGGGTATACCATGGATCATTGGCCAGTTCGGCCTCCGCTTCGATTTCAAAGCAATAAGAGGGGTTTTCTCTTCTCCAGGCTACGAATGGTTTGACGGACTTTCCTTCGGGTATTTCAACGAGAGAGGCTAGTGTTGCCGAGCATCTGCGGGAACTGTTGCGATCTCTGGGCGAGTAATGGTGATTTCCTTGAATTGAGTCACTAGCTCTTCCCATGTAAGTGTGATATTCAACGGACCGGATCCGCGGTCTTCCATTTGTTAGAGACGATTGATGATGAGGCGGAGTCACCATACACTTCCAATTCTTTGATATTTCTTTCGAGAGCGACCTCGACCCGGCTATGCAAGCTTCATATTCGACGGCGTTGTTGGTGACCTCGAAGTTGACTTTCTGCTATGGGAGTGTGCTCGTCCGTAGGATCGACCAGAAGCATTCCTATCCCATTTCCTCTTTTGTTTGACACCCCGTCGAAGAAGAGCTGCCAGCGATTTTCTCCTTCTAGGGCAAAGATTCCATCATCAGGGAATTGAGGTTCAGGTCCTCGGGACTCATCACTTGGGAAATCGGCCAACTGTTCCGCCATTATTCGCTCTTTCATGGATTTTCTCGTCACATAAGTGATATCGTATTCAGCCACAAAGAACGACCATTTTGCCAACCTCATGGAGATGGAAGGCGTGTCGAACAAATATTTGATGGGGTCCAACTTTGAGGCGAGATGTATCGGGTGAGGCTGCATGTAGTGCTTTAACTTTCCCACTACCCGGACCAGGCTGCGCAAGTCTTTTCACAAGCGAGAATAATTGAGTTCGCTCCCTTGAAGCTTTTACGCTCCACGAAATAGATGGCATTTTCGACCTTGGAATCTTTCTTCTCTTGAGCTAACATAGCCCCAATTCTTTGTATCCGTGACGGTTAGATATAGCAATAGTGGCTTTTGGCGATGTGGTGGGCAAAGAATCGGGGGATTCACAAGGTACGCCTTGATATTTTCAAAAGCGATCGGCATTGCAGAGTCCATTACGTGTAGGCACTTTTCTTCATCAACTTGAAGATCGGCTCGCGGATCGAGGTCGGTGATTTACAAAGCGGCTTATGTATTGCGATCTTCCCATGAAGGATTTTACTTACATCGGCGTCAGGGGTGGTTTCATTTCGACTATGACCTTGATTTTACGGGGGTCTACTTCAATTCCCGTTTCCGTCACCATATATCCTAGCACCTTACCTCGTCTTACACCGAAAGGTGCATTTAGGTGGATTCGAGTCTCATGCTTGTGGTTTTGAGGCGGCCGAAGAATTTTCTCGAGATCAACAAAGTGCTTGGCCATGCGGATCCTTTGGAGTGTATTATCATGTCGTCCACATAGACCTCAATTTCTTTGTGGATCATGTCATGGAATAAGAGTGTAGCTGCCCTCGGTAAGTAGCCACAGACATTCTTTAGTCGAATGGCATAGCAGTGTAGCGATACGTGAGGGTTGTGAAGGCTGTCTTGGCTTGATCTTCTTTTGCCATTTTGATTTGATTGTAACCGGCAAAGCCGTCGATGAAGGATTTAACCTCATAGTTGGCCGTGGTATCCACCAGGATGTCGATATTTGGCAGGGGGAAATCGTCTTTTGGACTAGCCTTGTTCAAAGTCTGCGAAGTCCACGCGGCATCGGATCTTCCGTTGGCCTTGGTTGCACTTCACTATGTTGGAAAGCCATGTAGGATATTCAATGACCACTGATAAATCCTGCTCTGAGCATCTTTTCTATCTCCTCTTTCACCTCCGAGAGACCATTCGGGCTTAATTCTTCTTAACCCAGCCGGCGGCTTGACTTAGGGTCGAGCGGTATCCGATGTTCAACTATGGAAGGGTCGAGGCCGGGCATATCTTTATAGGACCATGCAAACACATCCATGAATTCTCTTAGCGGCTCAATCGAGCATCCTTTTTAGTTCCTTCGAAGAAACTACCAATCTGCGTCTCTTTAGGCTCTTCCATTGTTCCCAAATTCACACATGTCAAAATCTCTTCGGCGGCTTGGGCTCGATTTTCCTCTTTTCGAACAACCTTAAAGATTTCTTTAATATATTGTTCATTTAATGTATACTGCTTCTTTATCTAGTGAATCGTTATTAAGCTGTTTTTAGATTATTAGTTAATTTATCGATTAGTTAAAGTGGCAATCGGGGATACTCGAAAGGTTCATCATTTCATTGAGAACGAAAGGAAATACGGCATTTGCTACAACCTCGTAGTCTTCGGGCGTAAGGCCATCGGACGACTCTAGAGACTCGAACTTCAAGCAATGAGAGACTCGGAGGACTTTACATAGGTTGACACAAGGGGACGGGGGAACTAATCCAAGCTTGGTGATCATTTCCTCCTTGGTTGCGGACGGGCAGAGAGTTTCCCAATTCTTCGGTGGCATTCTTTGTCAGGTGGCCTCGTGACTCGGGAATTGCATTGTTTGTATCCTTCCTCAATCATCGCTACCATCTCTTTGGCGAGCCAAAATCAATCGGTTGCTTTGGACCTCTTCCCCAATAAGCATTGCATAACGGGGACCGTCCCAATCATACGAAAAGACTGTGGCTTTAGCTTTTGGCGGTGTCGGTTCAAACTCGGGCTTTGGGCCTTCTGGACAATCGGGACCACGGTAGTAAGTTTCTCGAAGCCCTTGCTCTGCTAGGCTTCGGCACAGCCTTTGGAAGCTGTACTCGCTCTCCAGTGGGTGGTGGTAGCCCCGGGTATCTTGGGTAGATCCAGGAAACATCCTCTACGGATAGGATTGGCTTTGTTTCCACTTTGGATCTGTTAAAGTCATCTTGTAGCTTGAGTCCGTCTGTAGAGTTCTTTATGGCGGCATTACCGTATGCTGTAGTAGGACCTTTCACACAGAGAGTAGTCCCGGCCCAATGGATTAGGGTAGAAAGGAGAAATTTAGGGCCGTTGATTGGGACCGCTTCTTCCACGTGTGTAGCTTCTTTCCTCTCGTAGAGCAATTTCCTTTTCATTTCGCAATTTTCTGAAGTCAGGTTCATGCCGAGGCCCATGGCAGGAGTTTTTGTTCCTTTCCTTTCAGTGACTTTGTGGGTTCCACTTTTTGATGCTTCCCCCAGGACCCCTAGGCCGGGTAGGTAGCTCATCTTTCTCCATCATTTTCAGAGCCAGGAGGGATTTTTGTCAGTGATTGTCGGATCTACGTTGCAAACTTGGGCTTTAGGAGGCTCGGCGTGAAGCTTGTCGGCATCAGAGACCGTCCTCGTCGTGTTTGAGATTTTTCGAGAATAGGTATTCCACTGTGTATTCGTGCCCTCCAAAGTGACTAGATCCCAGTAAATGGTTGTTAGATCCCCATCCGAGACAAAGCTTTACACATTGATGGAGGCTCAGAAGCGACCCCACCTTGACTGATGCGGCCAAGGTGCTTTGACCCAGCCAAGGGCATTAAAGGTGATCGGGATATCGATAACTGTAATTCGCGGAAATATCATTTTTCTTGCCAAACAGAGAGGTCCAAAGTAGCAACTCCAAGTGTTGCTATGAGATGTTGAGTCATAAGCTTTGACTATGAGAGAGGAAGAGCTTTAGATCCCGTGGACTTGATGTCAAACCAGACTCATGATTTTTTCTTAGGGAGGATAATTCATTTCGGACCCGTTCAGTCGGCCAAAACCCGAGGAGGCGTCGTTCATTAAGCTGGGGTAGTGAAGTGAAGAGAGGCTCGTTCATGATCGGCCGGCTGGGGGAGATCAAGGTCCGTGAAAGTGATTATGTTCCCGTAGATGGATGCCTCCCAATCAATTGCACCACGTCATCGGGAGTGGCATCAATATGGACGAAGTGCGGGCAGGAGCTTTCTTCCGGCTTTAGCTTGTGGGGATAAAGAGCGAGGTGAGTAGGGACCGTAGAGAGATATTGGTAATAATGTCTGTATTTTAGCCCTGGGTGCAGGCTACGGGATCACTCCTTTTAGGGGTCAGGGAGCTTTCGGCTTTCTTGGCGTAGGGGTTGCGGTTCTCCACAGGGTGCTTGATGTGCGGCTTACTTTTATGCACGCAAGTTCATAGTTCCGCCTGATAGATTTAGCCGGATAAGTGTCAGCTGAGTTAACCACTTATCTATTAGCTTCTTGACTAGATTTCTTCAATCTTGCCCGGGGTCAGCCGGAGGAGCTTTTTTGGCTCTGCAGCCCTTTAGTTACATGAAGTCTAGCGATGGTGAGAAATTTGGCTTAGCTTGGTATCTTACAGTTCCTATCTGGGCGGCCTTTAGAGCCAGCTTCCCAAATAGCTGATTGAGGCTTTTGAACTGGGGTTGTGTCATTGTCCACTGAATGGCCCCTTGAGCTAGGGCATCCTCCGATTCACCCTGCATAGCTTTGCACTTGCCCATGTAGTTATCATCTGACGGCGAATTGCCATTCTCGGGGCTCGTTGGCTTTTCATTTTCACCTCACGGTATAGTGCGGCCGCTCTGGTTCCTTTACGTAATACTCGGGCGCTAGAGATGATTATAGCGCTACTGTGTGGGATGAGCATCTCGGAGTATCATGCCGGTTTCCGGGACCTCTCTCAGGGCTAGAAATGCATTCGGGGAAAGTGTGACCTCTTTCTTGGGTAACCTGACAAGGATTGTTACTTTGCATTCGGGCGGATTGATCGACCATGGTTAATTTCTCATTGTGGGGAGGATGGGAGTCAATCTCCGCTTTCTCTAGCTCAGATCTTCGACTATACGCTTGGATCGGGTATTTGAGAATCCCTTTGCAAAGCATGGTAGGTAGTGTTGAACTTCATGGCGTCCACGTGTTGAGCGGGGGAAAATTCACTTAACTTTCCATTGTCTTCGGTTTAGTGATCATCTTCCGAAATTTATTCCAATCTTACGAGTAATCGACCTCTGTTACATCATACATCTTTTTCCTTTCGCCTTCTTGCAAAGCTTAGGCAACCGCAAGTAAAGGATAGACAATGCTCTCTTTTGTAGTT